>QVAJ01000652.1:69101-90245 GCA_003546035.1 Mixornis gularis | reverse complement strand
TTTTTTTTTTCGTTTTTTTTGTTCATTGTGCAAGCTTCTTTGGAGATTATGAAGTTGTTTTAATCCTTGCAGTTCAGGAATGCAATGCAATACATGACACACATGGCCTTTATAATTTTTGTGGTGCAATATCCAACAAAAGACAACTCAAACGATACTGGGAATTAAAAAACCCTAACAATTAAAAGTACTCATCATTTTAAGTCCTGTAGCTTATAGATGTTCCATTTATTTTGTGTGGAAACTCAAGACTGATATTTAAAGTCCTCCTCTTCCATTTAAACAAAGATGAAGTAATTTTTGAGATTTATAATAAGACCTTTTTCTAAGAAGTAGAAAGCTTTTTTTTTTCTCCCATACTCCCTGATCTACAATTTAAAAAAATGCATTGAACTGCACCCCAAAATTTTAAGTAATTGTGTTAGTCTTTGAATTAATGATGTCGTGTTTTTCTCCACCAAACATGCATGGATAAATTTGATTAATGAAAAGGGATTTACAGGGATGAGTCAGAGAACAAAATATATGAGCTCAGACAACATGTGCTAGACTCTGAGGACAAGTTTCATGTTTCTGTTCTGCCCAAAGTTTCACCAAACTCTTGTGAAATTGGGGTGTGAGAGATTGTGGGGGTGGTATTTGGTGAAAGAGAGGATCTCTGTTCTTTCTCATTCTGTGGAATCTCTTGACCATCAAATCAGACAGTGCTGTGTCTTTTCTGAGGTTTGATCTAGACTAGCTTGAAATTCTTTTATATTATTCTTATCTCCATGAAATAAGTCACAGTGTTGCTGCAGCCAAAACCTATGTATTGTTTAACATGCTTTATTAAATTAAAATTATTGCCTCTCTTTCCTCTTACCCTCTCTTACCTACCCCAGGCATCAGACCTGTTAGTGACTTTGTTCTGTGTGTGTGGCAGCCACACATGTCAAAGACTGTCTGATGTCAGMAGTTACAATTTTGTAAAGCTTGTTGCATAAAACCAGTAAAACTAAGACAATAATATCTGGTGTACAACTGTTAGAAGGAATCAGGTAGCAGTCACCTAACAGTTGTACACCCTTCTAGAAAATCAGTAACACGTGTCTGGAAGGCCCACAATAGATTGGTCCTTTTGACCTGCAAAAGGAGGAAATAATACTTTGGGCCAAACCTGCCAGATTTGKTTCTCTTTTCTTTTATCATGGTGGTCCTGAGCCTGGCCATCCTGACTTCAGAGACCTAAAGCCAATCAACCCTGTGAATATCAAGAGCCAGAAAGGAGTATCAGACATGCTGTATGATATACATAAGGCCTGACTTATGATGATTAATTTTTAGCTGCTAAGCATTTGCCTAGTCTTTGAACATAAGTAAAATGTCTGAAAGTTTTGAGGTTTGCCTGCTCCCATCACAGCAATCCACAGATGCCTAACAAAAACAGCTGCAACACCATCAAAATTTACTGCTATTTATGTCCTCACAATGGTCTTTATGCTTTAATACACTAGGGACACAAGACAAACACTACTGCAGGGAACATCTGAGGAGCAAAATTTTCTCACAAATAATCTCTTTTACAAGCACGTGTTAGCTGCCCTTATAAATCTATTTTACAGTATTGTGCATGCTAATATTCAAATCCTTCACAAACCTCAGAGAATGTAAATACTACTGTGAGAACAATGGTTACATTATTATCACAATTTAACCTAGCAGATGGCATTCAAAAACTGGTGTCAAAAATTCTGGTTTCAAAAATCAGTTTCAAACTGGTTTCAGCAGAGCAGGTAACCTGTTCATGAGGTCTAACTGTACCATTTTCTGATTAATTAGACTTTGTCTATATCTCAGCCTTGTGCGGTAAACCAATTTAGTAGGACAAACTTTTTCTGACTGTGCTTTCGAAAACTAGAAAAAAATCAAAATTTATGACTGACAGGAGGCCACCACCACCATCATCATAGCACAGCCTTCAGCAAAAACTGCAGGCCCTGCTGCAGACAGTACCCTGTTCCTCTGAGATGGCTTCATTCCCTATGACCTGACAGCTGTTGTAGCATTATAGTCAAAATCCTGCTTATGGGATAGAGGAATCATAACCTAAGTACGAGTAAAATTAGAAATGTATTAGGATGATGGAAATCTTAAAAGACTGGCTCACGAATCTTTAGTCATCTGTTGGATATGAAGGTAGCCTGGCTGTGAAATCTGATATGCATGGGTTGATCCGACTGATCTTGCTAGCTTAGGCTGGTGTTTGCTTTCTTCCTCGGCATTCCATGTGTGTTCCTCCTGGTCCTGTGTGCTTGGTTAATGAGGACAGCCTCTCCAACAGACATGGTTCATTGGGCAAGGGTGTATGGTAGCTGTGCTCCCCTGCTGGAAGCTCTAAGTAAGCTCAAGGTCCATTTGTAGATGAATGTGAGGTAGTCAAGCATCAAATACTGAAAACATATCCAAATGAGAAGCTGCATGCAGCAGTTTACCAGTGGCTTTTTTTTTTAAATAAAAATTTCTTAGGGCAACAAAGCTGGGGAAGGGTCTAAGAGTAAGTCATATGAAGAATGACGGAGCTGGAGTTGTTTAGTCTGGAGAAAAGGAGGTTCAGAGGGACCTTATCACCCTCTACAACTACATGAAATGAGGTTGTAGCTTGGTGGGGTTGGTCTCCTTCCAGGTGTCAAGTGGCAGAACGAGAGGAAATAGCTTTAAGTTGTGCCAGGGGAGGTTCAGGCTGGCACAGGAAGAATTTCTCTACAAAAAGGGTTGTCTAGCACTGAACAGGCTGCTCAGTGAAAGTGTTCAAGAAATGACCAGACATGGCTCTTAGTGCTATGGTCTAGTTGACATGGTGGTGTTCAGTCAAAGGTTGGACTCAGTGATCTTGGAGTCTTTTCTAATTTAATGATTCTATGATTCTGTGATCTAGATCGAATTATTACAGAAGATGAATTAATAGTATTTTGGTCAAATCACTTCTGTACGGAAAAGTTTTGGTAACAATAAAATTAAAATTTAAACATCCCCACTCTGTAGTTTTTATCCCCATTTTTCTAGAGCTCCTCTTCCCACTGCTCCCCTGCATCTTGAAGTCAACAGATTTGGGCCCCTAGAGAGGGGAGTATCAGAAGCTGTCAGCCTCATGAATCTTTCAGGAGGAAAAAGATACTGATATCTCTAGTTTCTTCTTTCTGTCTCCAGGAGCCACCTGAGGCCACTTGTGCATGTTTTCTAACACGATGTTTTTATGTTTTCCTTTTTCTTCAGTGGTAGGTAGCATCATGCTACATCCAAATTTACTATATATGGTGGCCTCTACATATGGCAGTTATCATTTATGTGTTCTCTTTGTTACCTTTAAAACCAGTTCTGGCCAGCTCTGGGTCTGCCTTTCTTTAACTGATCACAGGAGAGTTATTTATATCTGCAGAGTCTCTCTCCAGTGCTAAGCTTGTTCCCCACTTTCTATCACCCCATGCCTGTACTCCTCTGCATCATATTGTGCATCTCTGCTTATCAAGGCCTCTGCTTTTGCACTAGACCTGGGTTTCTCTGCCTTATGTCATTGTGTCAGAGGTGTAATTATCCCGTTCTGCATAGAATGACTGCTTGTTACTGTTATCTGTAAAAAAAATGGTTTATACTACATATAACTAAAACAGGTTCATCTCCAGCACCTGCTCAATCAGAGGAATTGCTTACACAGCTGAGACAATAAAAAGAAAGCTGCAGGTCAACAAAAATTCAGCTAACAAGACTGACAAGCTTCAGATCCATGGTCTTGCAAATTCAATACAAAGAGTAAATGTGACACATCTGAGCCCCTGTTAGCTGCTCTGAGCCACTGTGGAGACAAGGAAAGATGCCATTACTGCCATTTCTACCCTAAAAATGCCAACTACCAAGCTTTAGGAGCATGCTTATTCCTGAAACTCTTGAGAGAGGGAGTTGTCACTCCTCAAAGGTATTTGATGGAATCAGGATTTAAAAAAAAAGACATTGAGCTGTTAGATAGTGTCGAAAGGAGGACCACGAAGATGGTGAAGGGCCTTGAGGGGAAGCCTTGTGAGGAGTGGCTAAGATGTCTTGGTCTGTTCAGCCTGGAGAAGACGAAACTGAGGGGAGACTTCATCACAGTCTTCAAAATCTTCATTAGGGGAAGCAGAGGGACAGGCACTGATCCCTTCTCTGTGGTGACCAGTAGAGAGTATCTATCCTGTAGACACCAGGGAAACTGGAAAAAGCGAAGTGTCACAGCTGCCTTCAAAAAAGGGCAAAAGCCACCTTGAGGAACTACATGCTGACCATCAGTCTGGGGTAAAATCAAGGACACCTGAGAGAGAAGGCATTGATGGGGAGCAGTCAGCAAGAATTTACCAAGGGAATTTGTTGCTGCTGGAGAAAGATTCTCTGCAGTAAAACTCTTAATCCAAAGAATTTACATTTGCAGAAATAAAAAAGGCATTCATCTGAATTAAACACAAGCTGAGCTACATGATGTTTTCTTCAGCTGTGAAATGCTTACTTTTTTAGAGGTTGGGTGGTTGGAAAGTGGGAGCCAGTGCCAAATTCTTGTAACTCCCAAGGCTGGATGAAAGATCACCTGATGTGTTTATTCAACAGAAAAATGATTCTATTTTTGCTGCATTTTATCCTTTTGTGTGGCAGCTATATTCTGCAGGATGCTGAAATTTGTACATAAAAACCAAATTCTTAGGCATCATAATCTGCAGAATGTCTCTTTTTGCTGCTTTCTATCCATCAAGTTTTCCTGAGTAAAATGAATGATCATTCTGTGGAATAGTCAATATGTACCACCCCAGCAGCAGCTCTAGACACTCTCATTTCTATATAGTTTCAGAATATAAAATGCAGACTTCTTTTCTTTATTTCTCCTATTGCACAAGAGCTGAAAATATATGAGTCAAAAAACCACATTTGTTTGTTAAGGTAGTAGGGAAAGATCCAAAAGGAATAATATTTTATATTCCATAATTACCATAATATTTTAGATTCCTAAATATGTGTTCCTCCTTTAGTGTTCACTGAATCTTCAGGATGACTGACTGTACAACGCCTGATTTTAAACCAGTGGAAGTCAGCTTAGTCCATTAAGGACCAATCAATGAGGCAAGGTGGCCTCTGTGTGTCAGGCTCAGTATAAACACAACTGAGAATCTTGAAAGGGAAATTCAATTTAGTCATGGAATTCATGTATTTTTATGAGCTGATACAAGACATGGGAGAAGGACTTCCCCATTATTAAGAATAGAAATTAAATTTAATTATACTTCCCAAATAGTTAGCTCATAAATAAAAAAACCCACACTGAAAATGATGTTACTCTGAAGCAGAGGAATAGTATGGAAACATACACACATGATACATTCAGTAATTATACAGAGCTTCTTAATACAGAAAACAGCAACTAATCTTTCAAGCCCTGTCTTTCAAATATAAAACCAACTAGTTTCTCAAGTATCTGCCAAAGCACTTGTAGAAGTAATGTTAGAAATAATGAAGAAATAGTTTTACCCCGTGTCCCAAGACAGAAAGAAGGGAATTATATAAGGGAAAAATTCCCTTCAGTTTCGTTAAGAACAATGGACTATTTTTTTTTTTCCAGAATAAAATTATCAACTTGTTTATTGGGTCCTTCTTTATTATGTTATTCACAGTACTTGCCACAAATCTTACAAATGCAGTCTTACTCTCCCCGTACTACTGCAGCTGCAGTGATGTTTAATTTGAGTTCATAGCAGATGCAAGTCTTATTGCAGCCTCATCTTATGGAACTTTGATGGGAAATAAGGAAATTAGTTTGATGTGTTATTGTTTAGGAATGGTATTCTCCAGTTTTGTGCTTCCACTAAAAACATGCACTGCTCAAGAGAGGGGAGCTGGAGACACAAAAGGCAAAGACCACAAATTGAGATAAGAACAAATTTACTGGAAACAGCAATGAGATAAGAAAATGAACAGAAACAGCAACAATACTACTGACAGAACATATAAAAGAGAGTGGTTCACAGTGAAATGCTCACCTACATCTGTGACCAGAAGAGAGCCCTTCTCCCTGGAAGAGACTCCCTTCCCCCACTCCTGACAAAGAATTGAGATGGTATAGAATAACTTCTGGGTTATTGCCATGCTCATCCTGGCTACTGCAAAAAATAACCCTGCCCTGGCTGGAATCAGGACAGATATGAAATAAGTTAACATATTTTTATTTTCTCCCTTCCTTCCTTGTCCCCCTGTTACTGAATTCCCAGATTCTTCATCTAAAGTCGGTCCAGCAACTGGAGCAACTTTCTGTCCAGACATTAGAGTCTGTTGTAACTGGGGCCTTTGAAATGGCTTAGAGAACAGGTACATGACCTGCAGCCATTATAATTATGAAAAAACAACTTATTACCTGAAAGACCAACATAACAGAACAACTACTTGTAGAGGCCACTTCATTATTAGACAGACTGACCTCAGTTCTGTCTCCTCACACTGTCCTTGAGATCTCTTCTTGAGGAAAAATTAAATTCCCAATTTTTCAAGTAGAAATCTCAAAAGCCCTTTAAGAAAATACTTTGGGAGTAGGAGTTTCAGGGCTAGTATAATAAGCTGTTTCACATCCTCCACATTGAAACCGCCTCTCTGAAACTTTTTATACCTCAGTAAGAGATCTGTTAAGCAGAAAGCGATGAAAAAGCTCTTTTTTGGCTGTGCAAGCAAGCAGCCAATGGAGATTGGACAGTCACAACAAAAAGAATTGCTGCTAAGTGAAACATATAATTTCAGAAACTTCAGTCAGAAGAAAGGGAAAAAAGCAGGCCCAGAAGCCCTGATTAGGCTTGCACATACAAGCTTATCTATACCCCTTGTCAAATAGACATTGTCCTAGCAGGCACACTCTCACTGCAAAAGCATAGACTATGTAAACAGTCCTAAAAAACCCCTCAAGACTATCTTTAATCAAGTTCATCTGAGCAGGATTTAAAAGAATGAGTTATCAACAAAGTGGGTGGTTGCATGTGGGAAGTGAATGAAGTTATTCGGCAGTGAGGAGTTAACGAATTCTGGTGGGTGTTGCTATTTTTGTTTAAGGCACACTGAGTTGCTGTTAGTATTAATACAACCTTCAACTAATCAGTTGCTTAGTCTTTAACCATTACAGGGTATTAGAAAAGATATTTTCTCAGTCCCAAAACTAGTTCAATTAAGTTGTCTAGAAGATGAACTACAATCTGGCTTTTCTGATCAACTCCTTCACTGTGCAAAATTGTTTCAAAATATAAACATTCTTTCTTCCTGGAGAAAGAAATAGTAATATCAGTAATAAAATAAAATTTTAATATACACAAAATCTTGTGTTTCTGCTGTATTTTACTTCCAAAAGAATAGGGAAGTATAAACCCCAGTTTCATTTTGCGATGTAAAACACAACTGCCCACTTTTTCTTTTGTAGTTTGACTGTGTCAAAATATCCTGGCTTTTTCAGTTCAAACAATTGCTCAGCTGAGGAGTGAAAGATGCAAATGAGGCTTTCTCTGCAGATCAGCCTCCCTTATAATTTGATACCTTTTCCTTTAAATCAATTTTGTGATTATATAGATGAGGTAAAATCAGGGAGTCTAACAGCAACCATTTTAACATCACTGCCCATTATTTCAGTTCAGCCAGTTCCAGTGTGATTCATGATTTCTAAACGTATGTGGGATTTAAGTTTTGCAACAGCAAAACTTTGAGGTCAGTGTTGGAGGAGCCACTCAGAGCAAGAAATTGGCAGGGGTAACTGAGAGATCCATGACATTTCCCAGTCAGAAACTTGCTTGGATATCTTACGTTTCTGCACGAGTTCCCTCATGTGACGCACCAGACCTGGCATCATTGGAACGCGGTTAATTATTGTTTAAAATGGTCTGGGTTTTGCTAGCACATGGCTCTGGAGTACTCCAGATACATCCAGCTTTGTTAGTTTCCCAGTGTCCCCTAGCCACTCGTTGTACTGTGCAAATGGCTCTGCAGCAACCATATGTTTCCTAGAAACCAGGAGTTGCCACACATCTTGTGTCCAGATCACTACCTAACTTATCATAATCCTGTTTGGGATTGTCCCTGGGTGTTGGCTAGCCCCTTCTGCACAGTGAAGGTGGCTTTCCCTCTTGGTAGTCATTACTGCAATACTGGATACCAATTATATGGCAGTTTCAAAATCTGTCTGGCTTTATCATGGAATCCACCTACCCAGAGCCTCCACTGAAGAATGGCACACATACATGACCTCTAATCTTGCAGGCTTGGGAGGTCTGTAGTTGCTGCAAGTACAGCTATAAAGTAAGGCATTGACTAGCATTTACATTTTTCAGGAGGTAATGTTTTACCTAAATCTTCTAGATAAAAAAGCATTTTAAAAGCAAAAAAATAGACTGAAGCATTTTCTATAACATCCATTTTTGAGAATAAAATTACAAATCAGTGTGGATACTGTGGGAGTTATAGTATGTAAGGCTGTTTCTTTTCTTTACCACAGCCCAGCAGGTGTTTCTGTATTTGTCTTGGAAGCTGTAGGGTTGGGTCACAGGAAAATTTGTGTGGCTGTAGTCACAGCGTAGAAGTTCTCTTTCTCAAAAGACACAGCCAGAGTAGAAAGAGTATTTTTGGCTGGTACTTACCTGGTTGTCCAGACATCCATTTCTCTCTCACTTGACAGAGCAATAGGATAAAACAGCTCTTCCCCTAGACAGTGAAGCACACACTGAGAAACTGTGGTAGGTGCCTCAGCTGTTTTTCTGCAGCTCTGTGTGTAGGACTGAGAAAAAGGAGCCTATTTGATTTGCATAAATTAACTGCCTTTTACAAAGGTTTACTTGTGGGGTTTTTTTTCCCCTCCCTGTTGTATCTAATAGAAAAAAAAMCCCAAATTACAGTGTTTTTACACTGAAAGTGTGTGAATGAGTGTGACTTACCAGGGACCAAGATTCTCAAAGCAGACAATCCACTTTGCCTGCTCTGTCTTTCTGTCATGGTGTACTATTTAAAGCATCATACTTGCATATCAAAAGAGCCCGTGAGTCACGACAGAACTTCTGAATCATAAAAAGTCTTGGTTGTGCCACGGATGAGAAAATAGCTTCACTGTGAATGCTAGCAGGCAGCAGATAATTGAATACCTGTGTGTATGAGAGTAGATGTCTGGAGCAGATCTGCATTCCCAGGAAGCAGCCTGCTACTTGAGAGTTGCAAGGGTCACTCAGTGAACATGTAAGTATTGATAATACCAGGTTTAAATACAGATAGCATGTCCTGCATTTTCCAGTCCTTGAAGAGGTGTAAGGAACCACTTATGAGACCGATGACATATTCTGTTTCTGCACATAGACTGTTTGGGTTAGGAAAGCTCGAGCCTGGAAAAGAGTGGGTAAAAAAAAAGACAACTTCTGGCAAGTGAAGGGAGACTCAAGATCAGAGGGCTGAGTGAAGATGAGTGCCAGGAGATGCCCAGAATTCTTAGCCAGAAACACACAAGAGAGGTAGCTGCCAGAGGTGACACAGCAGGAGCCTACATGACATTCTGCCTACATGACAACACTGGGTCAGCAGTGACCTCCCTGCTGCAGACGGAGGTTGATGAGTGGGAGCCTAATGGAAAGTGAGGGTGTAAGTGCATAGCTCAGTCCCCAGATCCTTAATAAGCTGTCATTCAATATGCCTCATCTGGGAAACCTTGACAAGTTGCTTCATATTTTTAATTTAATGATTTTTAAAGAATTTCAGAGCAAAGATTTACTAATGTGTGCCAGCTGATGCACACAGATGTTTTGGAGTAGAGGTACCACTGCTCTTTCCCACAAGCATTGAAAGAAATGATAAAAGAAAAAAAAGCACAGGAAGTATTTACCTCAATGATTTTTAGTGCTTTTTTCTCTTAAATTAGATTTTTCTGCTATAGTGGAGTAGTAAAATTCTACAAAGCAATACTGAAAATTTTAAAAAAATTCACACTGAATATTTAACCAATCTGTTTTATCAGAAGTAACACAAGATGGGGTACCATACACAGACCATCCCACTAGATCATATGAGAATGACAGACCTCTAGCCACGCTATCCATGTGAAAGTATATTATGGCATCTCCACTAGAATTGTGAAGATACTGATGCTGTGCTCTAAATTCTTCTCTACCAGACATTTGAAAAAAACCCATACAAATTGTCATTGGTACACTCTGCAAAAGACACAGATAGGAAGAGTAACAAATAATAGAAGCCACTTCTGTGACCTGGACATCTTGACTCCTCTGCCTCAAGCAAATTGTGCATACATAGACAGAAACAAAGATAAGGCGTATGCTTATGAGTGACTAATGTCTGCAGGTAACAGACATAGGATTGCCTATGATCTACAAGGTAATGTGACTTGTCAGTGCAGCAGTACAAGCAAAATGGCAAACATGCTGGTTTTAGATGTATAAATAGGGACATTATATAACCTCAGCATTTGCCTTACTGTGATTGTTTCTAGCATATGGCATTCAGTTCTCAATGTCCATGACAGACACTGAAATCAGACAGAATCATAAAAAGACATAAAGAATGTTTAAGCTCAGAAAATAGGCTGTATCTCGAAGGACAAAAAATGCAATCCATTTAACTTGTCAAGCACAGAGTGAAGAATATACCTGATACCAGTGAAAGCACAATGTTCATGAAGAGTTTTCCTACTCAATATAAAAATATTTTTTGTTTGGGAATCCAATGTGAACAAACTCAGAGTATAAAATGTCCTTCTTCTTCTTCTTCTTCTTTTTTTTTTCTTTTTTTTTTTTTTTTCCCCAGGAAAGGCAGTTATCAATGAAAATAGTCTGGCACACCTTATTGAAGACCATAATGAATTCTCTACCACTGGCAAATTATTAATCATGGTTTTCCTACAGATATTTGAACAAACACACACAACCTCAGGTGTTGCCAGCGGCACATATTACATAGATCATCAGACTACAGGATCACGGTTATCTCTTGTTTATATAAAATTTAGCTACATATATGAATGAAGGGAATAGCCAGCGAACACATCACAGTTTAACATCCTTGTGTTTAGTGTCTCAGCTTAAAACTTGAAAGGAAAAGGACGTCTCTTCATATCACTAATGCGAAAAATTGCAAAGCACATTTAAAAATATTGAAAAATTTACTGAAAGTTTTAAGGAAATCTGAAAAAAACTTTGTGTAAACCATAACAATTCTTGAACACTGCAAGGCAACAAAACATGTCTGAGAACAAATTTGAATGTGATAGTATTCATCCATTCACTTAGGCTGAGGCCAACTACACAAGGTGAACCTCATGTACAAGGTACCTCATGAACCACAAGGCCAAGTGCTGGGTCCTGTCCCCAGGTCAGAACAGTCGCCTGCAGTGCTATAGGCTGGGACAGAGTGTCTGGAAAACTGATGGTAGGAAAGGACCTGGGGATGCTGTTTGATAGTGGCTGAACATGAGCCCAGTGTGTGCCCAGTGGCCAGAAAGGCAGTACCATACTGGTCTGAATCAGCAATAGTGTGGCCAGCAGGACCAGGGCAGCAATTTTCCCCCTGTACTTGGCACTGGTGAGGCCGCATCCCAAGTCTGGTGTCCAGTTCTGGGCTTCTCACTGCAAGAAAGACATTAAAGTGCTGGAGCTTGTCCAGAGAAGGGCAATGAAGATGGGAAAAGGTCTGGAGCACAAGTCTGATGAGGGGTGGCTGAAGGAGCTGGGGGTGTGTAGTCTGGAGAGGCTCAGGGAAGACCTTATTGCACTCTACAGCTGCCTAAAAGGAGTGTGTAGCAACACGGGGCTGGGCTCTTCTCCCAGGCTATCAGCAAAAAGACAAGAGGACAGAGCCTCAAGCTGCACCATGGGAGGTTCAGGTTGGACATTAGGAAGAATTTCTTCAGGGAAATGGTTGTTAAACATTGGAACAGACTGCCCAGGGAGATGGTGGAGTCATCATCCCTGGAGGTGTTCAAGAAATGACTGGATGTGGCACAGAGTGCCGTGGTCTATTTGACAAGGTGGTGCTCAGTCAAAGGTTGGACTCAATGCTCTTAGAGGTATTTTCCAGTGTAAAAGATTCAGTGTGTGATACGCAGGAGAAAGACTACAGCATAAAGAGAAAGACTACAGCACAAAGAGAACTGAAAAAGTGCTGTTAGTTACAATCAACAAACTGATGTGAGGTAGCAACACCAGGCATGAACAATGTTCTTGGACAACTCCTGGCTAAAAAGGACAAGTGATCCAATGCGTCTTAACTTTCATTCACGGCCTCTACAACATTTCTTTGTGCCTTGGTGTTCTGCTTTGTGGTAGTATGTTGTCTATGTATTGGTCATAATGCTCCAGTCAGTAAAGTTTGTCCAGACCTTTCGCAGATGCATTTCCAGCAGAACAATTTTACCTTGGCATTGTCTTTGGGAGTGTCAGTGGCAATTTTGTGAATTCCATTGGGATTCTCTTCTGGAGGTGTCAACAAGACCATGAGTATGTGACTCGGTATGTGTCCCTCATGTCAACTTGAGATTCAAGAAGAAAAGCACACTACAGAATTTTGAACACTCTTATTACCTTTGGGAAAACAAACACACAAACACACAAACAAACATGGATATCTTCAGAAGAAGGAAGATACTTAGTGTGTTAGTTTAGCACAGATGGTGGGGTGCAACTGGTGATTTTTTTTGAACTGACAACTAAATAGCCAATTGCATGCAGAGATACACTTCTGGGACACACACACTTTTTTAAAAAAAAAAGTTAGAAGGAAGCCTGGCATCGCTCTCTTTTCCTTCCACCTTCAAAGGAGGTAAGGCAGTCCTGGCTCTCTCCTTTGGAGGGGCCCAGGATGGCCCAGCCTGCCCGGGCCCCGGGCCTTCACGGGAGGCCTGCCTGGCCCGGTGACTCCAAGGTCGGGAGAGAGGATGATGTGCCCCCATCCCAGCCGGGGGCGGTTTTTAGCAGCTGGAAAACATCCTGCTGCTCCCCTGTGGGGGGAGAGCTGGCCCGAGGCCTGGCTGTGGGCCTGGGCCCTTTCCCCAGCAGGGGGAGGGGAGCCTGCAGCCTGCAGCCGCTCCGAGCTGGGCCCACCCTGAATGAGACCCAGGGGTGGGGGCAAGGAGCCTTTCATCAGCCGGGCTGCTCTGAGACCTGCCTGAGTTTTTCCCCCATTCCCGAGGCTTTTCTTAGCCACCGCTTGGCAGAGATCACGTGCCCACGACAAGTCTGGGCAAGTTTTAACTCTTTCCTGCCAGGAGATGGGACTTCCAAAGCACTGGCTCTTCTCAGAATGGAAACAGACAAATTGATGGAGCATAGAGAAGACTTAGCATAACAGTCAGTAACGAAGAGAGTGAGAAAAGGATTAATTAGAAGAAGAATGAAGGAGTTGCCTGTTGGCTGGACTTTCTTGTTTGAGCTATGGAAATGAACTCTATTGATAGATTGTCTTTTAAATCATGGAAAAATATGCATTTGGGGAGATGATTTGTGGATTTTTGTGCAAAGGTGTTTGTGATGGACTGTACGATCCCATGAGATGTCTGAACAGAGAGAAAGAGATGAGAAGCTCCTGCACCCGTGAAAGAAGTGAGAAGACATCTCCATTCTTTGAGATGAGAAATCCTTTGCCTTAAAGCTGCTTATCTTTAAAAAGTGACACCCCAAATGCCTGGATTTCACGACCCATAAGCAGCTTGGGAAACCACTAACGGGAAGAGACCACACGGAAGCAGGTTTTCCCCGGGGGGCTGTTTCTGTGAGAGTTCCGACCCACAAGGAAACTTTTTTTTAGGTTGTCAGTGGGAGAATTCCATAGAGAACAAGAGACTTCTCTCCTGAAGAATAGATAAAAGACTATATTTAAATGGTGAAACTGACTGAATGTCACAAGTTTTGTCTCTATCTTGTTTGTAGGAAAGTGAACACTCGTTCAGGAGGAGAAGAGTTTTGAAAATTTCTTTTTTTTCCCCATTTTTCCCCCCTCTTCTTTTCCTTACTGCATGTTAATAAACTACATGTTTACCTTTAAATTGAGCCTGTTTTGCCTTCCTCTCCCCAAATCCTAACTCCCACTTGGCAAATAAAATTTTGCAAACATAGAACCACTACACTTAGAATCACAGAATGGTTTAGGGTTTTTTGACATTTAAACTCATCTAAATCAAACCCTCTATCACAGGCAGGGACACCTTACACTGGTCTGGGTTACTTAAAACCCCATCCAGCCTGGTCTTAAACACCTCCAGAGATGGAGCATCCACAGCTTCTCTGGGAATCTGTTCCAGTGTCTCACCACCACTACAGCACAAAATTTCTTTCTTATGGCCAATCTCAATTTGCAGTCTTTCAATTTTAAATTGTTACCCCTACTAAAGGCCCGGGTAAAAGTCTTTCTTATAAGAAATATGTAAGATCTATGTAAGAAAAATATAAATTGAGAAATCACAAAAAAAAAAAAAAATCTCTGCTAGAGTCTTTATTTTTTTAGGCTAAACAATCTCAACTCTCTGTCTTCACAGGAGAGGTGCTTCAGACTACTCATCATCTTCATTGCCTTCCTTTAACAAGTCCTTGTCTTTTCTGTGCTGGGAACACAAGAGCTGGATGCAATACTGAAGGTGGAGTCTCACAAGTGCAAAGCAAAGCAACAGAATTCTCTCCCATATTGTTTTTTGTGCAGCCCGGCATTGCAGCAGTGCATTTTGGGTTTTACCAGTTTTCTGTATGCATCTGTTCTTTGTTTTATACTGTTTTATATAAGTTACAATGGTTTCTTCCATGTACCCCTGTGTTAAACCCTTTTTTGTCTTCTCCTGAGTGATTGTCAGGTGTCAGTCACAATTACGAGTCCTGTCCATTGCCTTACAGCCTTGCCCTGAGATCTGGAAGATTCTAGTGAGGATGTTGAGTGATTGGCAGAGTCTCCGGGTTCCCCCCCCCCCTTTATGTTTTGATTGGTTCTATTGATTGTCATTTGTGTTCTGGGTCACTCCCTTCACCTTCTGGATTGGTTCCAAGCTGTCCCCTTCCCCTTTCCCCACCCCCATACATAAGGTGCTGTATGGAGAGAAAACTCGCTTTTGTGGGCTCTCTCTCTGGGTGTGTACCAGTCCCACATGGGCTTAATAAACCGCAGTTGAGTCTCTCACAAGAGTCCTCYCTTATTCCTCACCACCGTTCACACTTCTGCCAAAGACAAGAACCCACAAGATTGGGAACGCATCCCAGACCTTCACTGCGGGCTTGGTGCCAGAGCTAGCCTGGAAACAGGACGCAGGTCCCAAGAGACACATTGGACCACCACACAGCATACAATTGGTTKTCAGGGCTGAAAGGGCATGCAGCATATTCATATCTAAGTTTTCATCTACCAATATGCCCAAGTCACGCAGGGCTGGTCTCAGTTCACAGCCTCTACTGATGCTGGTGACTGCTCAGATCAATTGGATATGGTTGAACTCCATGAGGTTCACATCTCAGTCCTCAAGCCTGTCAAGGCCCTTCTGGATGGCATCCTGTCCCTTCAGCACACCAGCTGCACCACTCACCTTAGTGTCATCTGCAAGCTTGCTGAGAATGCACTCAATCCACTGTTTCTGTCATTAATAAAGACATAACCTTATCAGTGCCAATCACTTGATAGGGATCTCTCTTGGATACTGAGGCATTAATAGCAAATCCTTGGATACAGTCATCCAGCCAGTTTCCTATCCATCTAGTAGTTCATCAATGAAGCACATCTCTCCAATTTATCAACAAGGATGTTGTGAGAGACAGTACCCACAATGGCTTAAGGTTCCCACCTTACCTGTTGCCATGATTCAATGTGTTGATCTGCTGGAGGGTAGGAAGGGACTTCAGAGGGGCCTGGACAGGCTGGGACCAGCAGCATGAGGGTCAACAAGGCCAGTGCTGCATCTTACACTTAGGTCACAACAATCCTGTGCAGCTCTACAGGCTGGGGACAAGGTGGCTGGCAAGTGGCCCAGAGAAAAGCCCCGGGGGTGCTGGTCAATAGCCAGCTGAGCAGGAGCCAGAGTGTGCCCAGGTGGCCAAGAAGGCCAAGGGCATCCTGGTGTGTATCAGTGTGATGGTGAACAGGAGTAGGGAAGTGATTTCATCCTGTACTTGATACTGATGAGGCTGCATCTCAAACTCTCTGTTCAGTTCTGAGCCACTCAATTAAGGGAGAACTTTGAGGTGTTGGAACAGGCCCAGAGAAGGGCGACAAAATAGGTGAAGGTTATGGAGCACAAGTCCTATGAGGAGCAGTTGAGGGAGCTGGGAGTATGCTGAGTTTGGATGAAAGGAGACTGAGGCAAGACCTTATCACTCTCCACAACTACCCAGAAGGAGGTTGCAGCAGGATGGGGGTTGGCCTTATCCAGGCAASCAGCAATAGGACAAGAAGATACGGTCCTAAACTGCGCCAGGGGAGGTTTAGACTGGATGTCAGGAAGAATTTCTTCACACAAAGATTGGGCATTGGAATGAACTGCCCAGGGAGGCGGTAGAGTCACCATTCCTGGAGGTGTTTAGGAAGGAGTGGGTGTGGCACTCAGTGTCGTGGTCTGTTTGACATGGTCGTGTTTGGTCATAGGTTGGACTCTGATCTCAGAGATTTTTCCAATGTAACTTGTTGCAGACAGGTAGAAATATATATTATAAAAAGAAAGGCCTTATAAAATATGGTTTAGACCCTGCTACTCTAGCTAAGCTAGAAGGAGCTTTTAAGTTCCCATAAAGAAAAATTATAAGAATGAACACAATAATCTATTCTTAGAGAGAAAATTAAGTTTCTACCTGCATAAACAATGAATCTGTCCCATGAGAATCAGTGAAGAAAATATGTAAACATATCTAGAGAGAGAAAATTTGATAGACATATACAACAGCCCTTACTGACCAATCAACTGAGTTTCACTGTATTGCTGACCAGTTAGGTTTGACACAGTGCCTTAGGATATGTCCTATAAATATGAGCTTTGTCAATCAAGAGGGGGCTTTTCTGCATGAGGAAAGTGAGTCCCAACTGCTTATTTACTACAGCAATAACTGATTCTGTGATTCTGTGGTAGAAGCTTGATTTGGTGCTATCTGTTGTGGCTCTAGAATTGCACACCCAAGCTGTGTTTACCAGCAAAGGATCTGACGCCAGCTCATGGTCCCCAAATGCACCATCTCTCCATACCTAATGTGTCCATACCTAATACCACATACCTTGTATGTCCATGTGTCTACGCCTAATACATGATTCCTGCATGAATAAGTCTACAGATTACATGTGAAACTATAAAAAAAAAAGCACTGGAGGACCTTGCAAGCGGACTTCAGAAGGAAGTGGTTTTTGTAGTTTCCTGCATGTAGTTATCATTAGTACCCTTCAACGAAAAGGAATACCATGGCAAGCACACAAATGGTTCTCACCAACAGACACTGCGTTACTCAAAAGGTAGATACAAGACGAATCTACAACCAAAAAACAAACACAACTTGGAAAAGGAATTTGAATGTGCACCTCAATCTGCTCAAACTGTCAACATAAACACATTTATTGGGTTTCTAGATGACACATGCTTGTACTCCTTTCAGCTTATATGATTGAGTGCTGAAGAGTCAGCTAGGCAGAAAAAAACAGTGGCATTACGAGAAAGACACTAACAAAAATCCTCTGAAAAAATAAGCAAAATGTAGACAAAAACATGGACTGAGGAACACAGAGAAGATTAAGGTGTATACACATTTGCCACTTTCCAGCTGTAGATAATCATGTTTTTCATGTCCTCTCTACAGAGGGTACTGACCAGCAGCCATAATGATTCTAACTAGGTAAACAATATTCCATTAAGCCATGTTAGGAAAGGGTGAGGTTGGGAAGTGTTACTGAAAGAATGAGCATTATAATCAGATTTTAAGTGATGAAAACTCCATTTTTTCCCATTTGTCTTATGTATTTGCTTTTTGGAAAACTAAGGGGGCTTTTTCAACCAACTTTTCAGATTGAACTTGGATGAATATGTACATGTACAACATGTTGCTTCTTTTCTCTTATCTTTCCTCTTTCCTTCCATTCTCTCTCCTTCTTTAAGAAGAGCTATTGGGAAGCTCAAAATACTGTATACCCCAAATGAGAGACTACCACTTTTAGATGGCTTCAAAATCCTGTTTTGGATGCAAAGCAGGAAGTTTCTGTCAAGAAGTCATAGAAATAAATCCAGTACCAGAACTGATAATCCATGAAACTATGTACCTGCGAGTAAGTTAGTTAGTTCAGTGTAAACACATTGCTATTACAAATGGAATTCAACAAGTGTGTGGTTATTTTTTTAATTCTCACAGTTTATATATTTATGTTTTACTATCTTCTGGAATGAAATGATGAACTAATAATACTATTATATTATTTTTATATTTCTAATAGACTTTCTTCAACCTGATCACAAAACTTTTCATGATGATTTTGCTACTACACTGAACACTGGCACACTTGAAGAGATCCTTCAAAAAGCTTAGAAATGCAACTGCTGATCAATAAATTGCAATTATTAAGTGATTTTACAGGAGTAGGTTTGGATGCATGGACTATTAATTATATCTGTGAATTGGATTATTCATCATGGTTCAGAGTTCACAAATCACTCAAAAAGAAAATTAATTCCAGCATAAGTTGAATTTTCTCTTTGGTAAAGCAGGAAAATGTTCATGTGTGGACAGCAACATGGCAGAAATAAATTGCAACATCTCACTTCATTATGACTATTTGTGACTACATGTCTAAAGTGTTTTATCTTCTGTTAGCAATGCAAAGTTAGATAAAACATCAGTGATAATATTTTGAAGATTATTTGTTTTTATTAGTTTTAAGCATGAAAATGAGGCTAATAACACAGTCTTCTTTGAACAGTTACCTACAGCGGTTTATGATATTGCCATGACCAGAGATGAGCCAATCCCATTCTATAATGTGTGTTGGCTCCACCAAGCAATGTAATTCCATTGATAAAGTTTATCAGTGAAAGTTCTCAGGGAATAACAGTAAGTCATGTCCATATTTTTTTTCCCATAAACCTCTGTTAACAGCAGCAGACACCCAAATTCTATTGTATTCTCTTTTAACATGATCAGAGGTAAAGTCCACCAAGCACATTGATTCATCCTTTGTGTCTCGTGTAAAATACAAACAAATTTGTCAACAACATCTTTTGACATATTTTACCCATTCATGCTTGTATTTTTAGTGAGAAATGAGTTTTACTAATATTTGTGGAGCATTTCCTGTCTCTTCTTAAGAATTTTCTGGCTTAGTTAATACAATTCCTGTTATGAATAAGCCTTGGCAGTAAAACAGAAAAACTTCATGAGTGTAAGAACTAACATCAGTCAATCTGTTCTTCAGTTAATTATGTATCTGCGAGCAAGCAGAATATGCCATTTTTAAGTTCTAATGATGGGATATTTTGTGACAATACTATGCCAGTATTTGTGACATACTATGCTGGCCTCTTTAGGAGATAGGAACCACTAGAAGGTAACTCCAGCATCCCCAGTCAGCCTTCTGTGCTGACTTAGCAAGGAAGTAAAGGGTACTTCCCAAACCCTTCAGGACTTGGGTATCAAAGGCTGAAAGTTCTAGCTAGAACCTGCAGAGTGAATACTTATGGTAGTAAATAACAAAGGGGTTGTGTTTGCGGTCATTTCTTCATATTCCTTTTGAGTAAGGTAATTTTCACTTTTAGATGGAGTTGGAAAAATTAAGTAAGTAATTATATTCTGATTATATAAATTTTATGGGAAAATGAGGTTTATGAAGTAGCCTGTGCTGGACTAAAACCTAGCTCCCAACTTATTTTTTCACCAGAGTAGGTATTTATCATGCTGTTTATCATGATTCACTTTTTTGTTTGTTTGTTTTTAATAATCCCAAGGACTAAGTAGCTGCATAATCAGCTCTTCCTTATACAAGAAGAAAATCARTTATTGGCAGAAAAATCAATTGTATTTGTTTTTCTCTGCACTTACCCAGTTGCTATGTTACAAATTATGGACAAGGTCCGTTTTGATCATAAATGCTATCATAGCATTCATTGCCAGATCAGAGTAATAATTCTCATATTCTGGCACTCAGGTTGCACAGGCACTGACCTCAACTGGCTCATGATAGAGGAGTTTCTTGTTGGTGGCAACTACCCCATCAACTACCTTTTGAAAGCAGTGGGGAGAAGCAGGTTTCTTTTTCTTAAATTTCTCGGATGTTGTTGGATCACCTTAGATSCTCTGAGACTTTGGATCAAGTAATTGAATTCTTCCTTGGTGTAGTATGACAAGGGAAGAAGAGATCAGAAAGTGAAAATGTTAAGGAGAATAAAGACACTCTTATTCTGTTAAAATCTGTCCCTGTGCTCCTAGAAATACATTGGCTGATTATTCTTCTAATCCTGAGTATGTTTGGCTTCAGGACTCCCCTAAAGACTCATTTCTATTATTGCCTAGAAGACAATATTTTAGAAGACATAGAGAGTCTGATAAGATAACGAATAATGAGACAGACTTTTTTTTTTAAACAGTATTAGATCAAAGTACACACTATTAATTATTAAGTGCATTAATGCATATATGATAATATTAAATGCTACTAAAAGAACACCCATTGTATAATTTATAAGAAGCTAAATATCCCTCTTCAGACCATCAGCTGTTCTCGGGAAGGAGAAAAAAAGAAAAGTGCTATTTTTAAACTTRAAAGTTAATTACCTTGTAACAGTCACAAAACAGCATTACACTCACACTATTCCAGATGTTAAAGTGCCTAGCCCAGTTTATCCCAGAAAAATTAAACATACTTCTGTCTTACAACATTTTGGAAAAATGACTCAGTTTCTCATAGTTGGCCAAGATCTCGCCTTGACTCATACAAGTATCTAGGGCATGCGCATGCAACTGGTTGCAAACTAAAAAGCCAAAAATTTTGGGAGGAGGGAAGGGTGTTAACCATTTTTCCACCTGCAGTTTTCCACAGGTCCCATGCTTTCACACGGGACAGCTGGAAAAAGCAGAAAACATCTCTTTTTTACAGTTCTTTTGACAAGGAAGTTGTACAACTTCAGAATGTTTGGAACACACTAAAGCA
>QVAJ01000652.1:42305-62475 GCA_003546035.1 Mixornis gularis | reverse complement strand
TTTTTTTTTTTCTTTTCTTTTTAAGTGTTGCCCTAGAAATTGCTGTCATGAGAATGAGCACTTACACCAAGAGAGTTAGAAGACCATGAATTGGTTCCTGGCAGGAGCTGTGGTTAGAATCTCTGGCAAGAATCTCTGGAAGCTCAGATAGGCAGTCTTTGGCCAGGGGAGACTTCCAAGTTCTCTAAATTGTCAAATGTTGGGGAAACTTGGATCCTACCTGCAGCCTGTGGGGGGCATTGCAGTTCATAGCCTCCACAATCTCTGTTTCCTGGGGAGCTGTCATGCCTTTTAGTGATAGACCAGAGAATCAAAGAGTTGAGAATTTGGCTGCTGAGAGTCATGTTGTGGATTAAAATACCATGGAATTTAAAAATAAATAGAAAATGTGCTAAAATTCTGACTAGGCAACAGCAACTCATCATCAGTAGAATCTATGTTCTCTAGGAGTCAAATGGGGTTGAGTTTGGCTCCAGATTGTAGGGTTTTATTTCGAAATAAACAAAGATCTCAGCATCCTTTTAGCCCATTCTGTAAAATAAATTAATTATCCACATTTTCCCCCTCAATTTCTTTTCTCATCCTAGGCACTGAAAAAAATTCTAAAAGCCCAATATGAGCAAAAAAATTAGAAAATGCTTAGCTTGATGTCAGTCAGTCATAGGCAAAGCAGGTAATTTGACCTCTCTGGTTGTGAATACTGTACCTGCATTCCTGTAAGGCTGTTGTACACCTCCTCAGGAAGTGACTGTACTGCTAGCATGATGTTACATTATGGGACACTAAGGTCTGTGCTCTTCTGCCTGTGTCTTACCTGAGAAGGAATTAATTGTTTTTATTACAAGTTATAAAATGGGTGCGGTTATTCACTGGATTATGAGAAGCTATTTCAAAATCATGCTTGATAGTCAGGAAGAACAAGTGTCTCAATGCAAACCTAACACCTCTGTAGTGAGTGTGTAAAATTGGTTTTAAGCTATAGCTGGTTTTGCCTTCACATAAAGCTGATGTGGGATGCATGTTTAAAGTACTTAACTGTGTTTTCTTTTTTTTAGATTGTGTTTTTGGAACAAGCTGATCAGCTAGAGCAACTGGCTAAGGCGTGGGAGTTCAAAACATCTGACATAAGACAACTGAGTAAACAGTATGTGTTTTGTTAAGATTAACTTCAGCAAATGCAGTTTATTCTTTGAGTGAGGTAAAGTGAGTCTTTGGAATACATTTTGACAGGGAACACTTTAAATCCATATGATGCCCATAAATTTAATGGGCAAAATTCCGTTTCAGTGCAGTGAGAGCTCTTTACCCAAAGATGCCAGTGTTCTGGATGCAACTCGGAGGATAGACAGTCCATGTTGTTTTTGCATTCTGTGGTTTGGGATTGCAGGCATGGCTGAATTGTGCTGGCTGATGTATACTGCACTGAACAAAATGCTGTATTTAATTTTCAGGCATAATCACCTCTGTGCTCACAGAAGTAAGTGCCATTATTTCTTGAGATCACATTTTATATCCATTTTTTTAGCAGTGGGCTGTGCCTAACATGAAAGTCTAGATGTAGTGAATGTAGGTAACAGATGACACTGCAGATATGAAACTCATTTGCTTGGACTTTGATACATTCCATAATAAAAATTAATACAATTAGAAGATTTAAACCTTCTAAACACAGAGCTTTTGATTTCTTACTACACTGCAGTTGGAGCATTTCATTTTTCTTCATCCAGACAAGTCCCCCAACTTTATGGTGAAATGAAAAAGTTTTGGACTGTATCTACTACTCTTTGCATGTAGTAGCACTGTAAATGACTTGTGGCTTAGAATTGAGAGCTGCAGCATCCCTCTAGTAATCAATTGTTAAAAAAAAAATTATGCTTTGCTGAAAGGCTAATCACACAGGATATATGAGTAATCAGATATTTTCTTCACTTGAAATAGCCTGAGGAAAATGGAAGGTGCTGAGAATATGTATCAGATTGAGGAAGACTTTTCAGCTTTTATAGCTTGCAAGAAAACAGAAAGAAGGGGAGCTAAAAAGAGACAAAATTCAGCTCATTCAGTAGTCGGGGAGAAGGAAAGAGGAGTGAGAGAAATGTTATGCAGCACAAAACAAAGTAGCCATAGTGACTTCCTAGTAATGTTGATATATTCATCCCTGTTATTGCATGAACATTACATGACAACATAGAGTTTTGCAGTTACTTTGTAAATATGCCTTTCCTGTCAAGATATTGAGCAGAAGTTTTTTTCACCAGTGTCTGTGTAGGCATTTTTAGACACACTGTCTGTTCTTCCATGAAGCCTTGAAACTCATTGATTTTATATAACTATATAGACGTGTAAATAATATAGAGGAAAACTGGCATATAGAAAGTCATATTTTGTAAATATAATGGTCTGGAAGCTAGAGGCATTCCATCTATATCCATACTAGGAAACAAGACTGTGTACAAATCTCTTTTTCAGATGGATTATACAATGGAGTAATTTTAGTTATTGTGGAGTCTGTTCCCCTTTGTTTGTTGGCATTTGGGGTGGGTCAATGTCAGAGATAATTAGGTTAAGCATGCTCTTATACTGTTTTTCTCATAGTTAGGTATATGTATTTTGCTGTGTAAATGGCACTACTCAACTGCTTCATACCAAAAATGGGTATGAGTAGAGGTACAGCAGGAGTTATTAGGCTGATGCTAGAAGAGACAAGTTAATCTGTACTTGCCGTTTATTCTGGTGGGTTTTACTCAAGTGCAAGAGTATTTTAAAATAAACCTAACTACCATGGAGAATTTTGAAGCATTTTTGGATATAGTATTTTTGGATTATTACAATTTTATTTTCTTTCCTTAGTGAATTCTTCATGCCAGGATTGGTTGATACACATATTCATGCCCCTCAGTATGCATTTACTGGTACAAGAGTAGACCTGCCTCTTTTGCAGTGGTTGACTTCCTATACGTTCCCAACAGAAGCCAAATACCAGGACAGTGGTTTTGCAGAAGAAGTGTACACCAGAGTTGTTGTAAGTTCCACAAACGACATTTTTCTACTTGACCATGTTCATTTTTGTGTAATATAGGTATGTTTTTAGAAAATCAGCAAAAATAGTAGAGAATGTTTTACTGTCATGGAAACCAGATACAGCCAAGATAGCCACTGTTCTAATTGCTAGCTGAGATTGTCTGTTAATAGTTCCAGTCTTGTTCTGTTGTTGCTGGCAATAGAGTTTATTTAATTAGAAGGTTAACAATGAACTTTTATCACCTTTTCTGAATAATAAAATGACCAACATTTAATCTAGTCTCGGAATTAGTACAGCCAGCAGGTGCAGACAATGAAGCAGTAAACAAGCATAGTAAAAAAAAATAATAAAATTCAGGGGATGTTTCTTTTTCTGCACAAAAATCCTCTATTATGAACTCCCCATCTGCAAAAACCGCATGAAAGAGAAAATACTTTTCATAGATAACAAATCTGGGGTGTTCTGGAGTAGTAAAGGAAGACATTGCTGCTGCTAAGGTCCTTATAGTGGGAATATCTTTCCCTGAAGGGGGCTTAGATGGAGTCTCTCACTGGTATTGTGGGACAAAGAAAGACTGTTTAAGCTAGACTGGTTCTGAGCATTATAAAGATTTTAAGATTGACTGGTTAGACAACAAGCAGCTAGGTCATATTGCAGAGTACTAGGTCTGTCCTATAACTGAAATTTATGCTTTAATATGTGGACTGAAGCATCTTCAACAGATTAAATTATTTGGCCAGCATAATTTGCCTTGCATTTGTCTATTACTGTGACAGCATCTGTTGTCAACATAATAACATAACAAATCTGAAATAAATAGTTATGCTGTTCCTTGCCACACAAATTGAAGAAGAAATTACTTTCTGCCATCTGCTGTGATAAAAACATGTAGAAGCAGCTTGGTCATAAGGTCTAGTGACAAGCACACATGCCTTCAACTGCTTAAAACATAGAGGTGACCTCACCTTTGAGCTGTGTGCCCAACACACTGTCATGCGGGGCAGGTTGAGTGACCCTGACCCATCTAGGGACCTCAGCCTGCAAGGTGTTCCACAACGTCCTCTGGAAAAGAACTGCCAGAGAGAGGTGGAAGTCAGCTGTGGGAGCCTGAACAGCACAGCCAGGCTCTCCCTAATCCAACAGGACAGGGTCAGGAAAATGTCCTCACCTGCAGAAAATACAAATACCAGTCACTCTGCAGTGTTTGATGGGGCCAACAATAACCTTCATCTGTTAGAAACAGGACTAAACTTTCATGGGGAATTTTCACAAGTATCATTGTGCTTTTGAAGTTGTAGTGAAAACACAGTGGATTTTTTTCAAATCAAAATCCTGTTTTCAACACACACTTTTTATGCTCAGCGGAAGATACAATTTAGGTGAAATTTTACTGCTTTTAGCTGGAACCTCCTCTTTGTGCTGATGATTTGGAAACAGAATGTTTTTAGATTTAATTTAACAATGTTAAGATTTCAGAAGTAGAGGGTTTTGAATTTTAAAAGCTAAGAAAGACAAAGATAACTTGTGTCAGTAATCACATTACAAGTTTTGAGACTTTTTTGGGACTCTTGAAGATTTTCATTTGGATATAGTAAGGAAAAGACAGAGCTTGGCTTCATGTTTGTCAAATAATTACCTTTATCTTTCCTCCAAACATTGTGTTGGATGTCCCACCTTCTATCTCATTAAAACAACAAAAAAGAAAATTCTCAAATTACTTGGCAGCCAGAACCCAGAAGTATAGTTTAAGCCTGTATGTTGGATAAGTGGTCAGCATAGTTTGTGTCAGTCCCAAGGACAAGAGAAGCTACAAATTTCATCATGAATTAATGTAACTAAAATTCCTGGTCATTTATAATTATGTTCCCCAAGAGTAATATGAAGAGGTGTCAACCCCCATTTCCTTTCAAATGGTATATTATATAGATAATGAGCTTGTAGTCTGAGCAGTTGTGCCCAGTTTACTTTTACAGTTAAGCTTGTTATTTTGTATTTGGGGACAACAAAGGTTTTCGATACATGAAAACCTGACTTGTTTTTCCAGCTAGATCAGGTTGCTGAAAGAAAACCACCATGTTTCCCAACAATCTTGCTTTTCTAACACTAGATAAATAGTGCTTCACCATGAAAATTGGAGAGCCTTTCATAACATTAAGCTAGGAAATAACAAAAATGACTAGTTGTTTGTATTTCTAAATATAAGTTGGAGTATTTCCAGTTTTGGGGAAGGAATATAGACTTGTTTCTATGAGTTTAGCCATTGCAAAAATTCTGAGGAATTTTTGTATTTATTAACCCTCAGACTTAAAAAAGCTTTTATGAAATTAAAAATCTATATTTTTACCTTCCCGCTTCACTACAAAATTTCTCAATAACTAAATGTTCTTGCGGTTTGAAATGAGGTTTCCTGYTCTGCATTTTGGCAGCTTTACTGATATTTTTTTTCCAGACAGTTGAAACTGATTTCTTTTTTTAGAGACGAACTCTAAAGAATGGCACGACTACAGCTTGCTACTTTGCAACAATCCACACAGATAGTTCCCTTCTTCTTGCTGAAATTGTAGGTAAGTCTAACAGTGATTTTTGAAGGATATTGTGTGCAACATGTTAGTTGAAGGAAACAATATTTAGAAGTTTTAGATTAGCTAGGGATCTGTCTTTCTCCTAATTTGTTTTTGATTGATTGCACCTGTCACACTGTGTCCCCAAACCCCTGTTACCCTGTTACCCACGTTCACTTAAGCATCTCTATCCTAGTGCTGCTACTCCTTGCCTCTTCACTCCCAGATCTGCTGCTGGCTGAGATTGAATTAGGTCTGCTAGACTTGTTCTCCAGCTGCAGCTCTCTGCTCTTTCTAACCTTTGGTTATTTGAAGTTTGAAAGAACTGAATGACAGGAAACCTATTCAGTGCATTAATTTCCTGATACTCTGAGGTTTCAGCTCATAATCAATGCCAAAAATCTTCACACACACACACTGAAATCAGAGGAGTGGAAGCTGCATCAGAATCTTATCCTTCCCTTCTGTGCACAGTTGCAAATGCCTGCTGTTTGAAAATATTGTAGTTGTTGCAGGATTTCTCAAGGCTCAGACAGCTCGTAAAGCAGAGAAATTTAATAAGAACCTCAGATTTCATTAAAAGTTCCTAGTCTATCTGACTTAGTGGGAAAATTTTGAAGCCATTGCATTGAACAACTCAAATAGTAGAAGTGGACAAAGATATCTGATTTAGAAACAGCCTAGAATTGGACATTATATGAATGTTTTACACATGTTTTCTGATTTATTCATCTAGCATGAGCAAATCTCAATAAAGAGGCTAGAATAGATCTGAAAATTTCTCCCTCTAACTGCATGTGGGAGGCCTGTTAGCAATCTTGCTCCTCTCCCTTAAGGAGACATGGTGTGCTGAGATCTTTGAGACCTCTCTCATCTCCAGCTAATCATCTACTACAGCTACTGTACTTTGATGCTTGTGTTTCTCATCCTCTGTGTCACAGCCATCTTCATATACTACCATTAAGAATTCTGGTTTTGGTTAAATTGCAGTAATCTAGTTCTCATTTATAAAGTTGGGTAATAATGTGGAAAACAGCTCCTATTTAACTGTTGTTTGTTTCCTTATTTCCTCTTTTCTTTTTATACTTAAAAGTCACATGAATGATCCTAACTTAGAGACAAGACAGGCATAAATTCTGGTAATCTTAAATCAGAAACTGGGTGGGGTGGACTTTGGTTTTTTATTTCAGTACAAGCTTTGATAATGGTTTCTGAGAACCAGTGATTCTGAGATTTATATTCTAATGCATCTCAACAGATAAATTTGGTCAACGAGCATTTGTTGGAAAAGTCTGCATGGATGTGAATGACAGTGTGCCACAATACAGAGAGATTACTGCTGACTCTGTCCAAGAGACAGAAAGGTAAATTGATAAAATTTGTGGCATAACCTTTTAAAATAAGATTTTTCATACATCCAAAAAGTGAATGTGAATCTCTCTAAGAGCTTACAGGTAAGAATTTATTGGCAACAGGTTTTTTTCTTCCAACAGTACTGTCCTTCGTAGTCCTGGCAATTCCTGCATATCCAGTTGCTGCACAGCCCAACAGTAGGATCTCCCTGGCTTTTCCAAAGAGAGGGAGAAACCACAGATCTAGAGTTTGAGAGGAAATGTGTATTTTCTGCTGCCTCTTTTCCTTTCCACACCTCTGTGTGTGGAGGTCATGGGACCTGACATATGATGGTGAGGTGGCAGCCATTTCCTTTGTCCCCATAAACTTCTAAGCTATTTCCTTCCACCATTTAGGTTAAGGCTTTATTCAAGTTGTAGAACTCAGCTTTCATATACCCCATTTTAAACATCTTTTCTCCATCACAGCACCAGTCAAACTACTCCAACATGCAGCTGAGAGAATGGAGAATCAAATGGAAGGCAATGTTTGTAGTGGAGGAGAACCAAGACTGGAGTATGGCAGCTTACTATCATATGTTTCTCTTGTCTTTCACACCCATGCTCAGAAAACAGTTAAGCAGACATACAGCTCTTCTCATGGAGCTATTTGTTTACTTATATAAGTGTTTCAAATGTCATGCTGAAAGAGAAAACCTCTGAGAGTAATATAAATATCTTGTGGCACTTGTGTGAGATCGCTTCCTTATTTTTACAAATCATGCTAAAGGCATGACAATAAAAGTTAGAAATGGTCATGTATTTCTAATAGTGTTTATATTTAAAGACATTTTTAAACCATGTAGTATTAGTTACCTTCACTCTTTTAACATTTTTTTTCCTCTATGTAAATCTCCTGCTTCCAGAAGATAGCACAAGTCCTGCTGAACAGGCCTGAAAAAAAGCAAGATTTACAGTTCTGATAGTTTTAAAAGCTTCAGAAGGATCAAAATAACTTTCTTTTAAATATTTATCCTGTGCCTCCATTTCTTTTTGGTTGTGTAATAAGAAACGCAACTTTGTTTCTCAGCTTTGGGTTGCCACAAGTGCTACCTAGCTGTCTAGGGAAGAGAGCTGTGTGCTTCTTGGCACGGATCTGGAGTACTTACCTGAATCACAGCAATGCAATTGCAGAAGGATGAAAAAGCTGTTTCTTTAAGAGGGCAACGTGTTAGTCAGGTTTTTGTTGTTTGGGTTTTTTAAGAACCTAAGAAATGTGATCTGTCACACGGTCAGAAAATGGACTGCACTCATTTCAGTTACTAGAGTTAATGTCCAGAAATATTTATATTGTATGCATGGAAAAAAGGTACAATTCCAAGTGCTTCATATATTAAATTTAAATTCATCAAGAATTTGAAACTACCATTCTTTGTCAAAGATGATTTAATAAAAAGTTAGGGAATTGAACTCTAGATTACCATCTGTGGTACTACTAGTTATAGTCAGTTGCAAAGATGAGAACCTATGTTCAAGTCTGTTCTGGTACAGAAGACAGTGATTTGAAGCTGAGCTTCCTCATAGAGAAGTACATAAGCCAACAAACTATAGGGTATGTTTGCAAAGCATATTTCATCACATTTCATCAGTTTTGAAGCCGCTCACACTGTCCAAACAATGTGAGAAAGGATGAGAGCAGCCATATTGAAATTTTGGCTTGTCAGCTGGCCATTATATTTCTGTTAGAGCTTCTGCTCAAGTGGGTATTTTATTATACCAGGTTAATCAGTAAGAGGAGAGACAGGCACATGATAGCTAATTCACTTTTGCATTTTGGCTCTCAAAGTTAGACAATGGTGGGCTCAAACTGCTTTGGTCATTGCAGAAGTTGAACTCAGGTCTCTCACTTCTATCTGATTATCTAGCATGAGCTTCAGGGCTGTGAATGTAGCCTCTAGCATAATTTTCTTTTCTTTCTGAAGACATTTGATAAAATTGATAGAACATTTGTTGTGATCAAAATTACACAGTTTTCTTACTATGAACTGTGACATAGAAATTTACAGAGATTCTGTCCAGAAAGCATCTCAAGCTGTTTTTTGGAAGTCACTTACATGCACTGAACAAATAGGCTTTCAAAGAATTTCCTCCTTCCAAAGTAGAAGGAAGTTTAGTTTGCTCATCTGCACTATCTGTAATGACTGCTTGGGGTTTTTTGTAGTGGTCTGAGGTAGCATTTTGTTTAACAGAGTAAGTAAATCTTTATTTTCTGGAAGTTAGATCATCTGTAGGTTAACATTAATATAAGCATTTCCAAAAGATCAAGCATTCTTTAAGTGAATGAGGACATATGCATCTACTATAAGATGTAAAATATTGGTGCATCTTTTGAAATCCAGATTTGAAAAGGTTTAAACACTGCAATTTGAATTCATGGACAGACAAATTTAAGTTTGATATGTTTTTTCTTTCTTCAGTATTGCAGCTGTAGGTTATAATTATGTTTTCAATTCATTTAATATAGCATGTGTTTGGTTTTCAGGGAGAACTCAGAATAATTACTGCTTGTCTAATGTTAAGTATTTCAATGAAAAAACAATAGTCTGCATGTTCAGAGTCAAATTTAAAACTAGCATAATTTGGTGCCACTATCCTGCTTCATTGTGTTCCCTCTTTTTTTCTTCTGAAAATCTGGCTCAGCATTTTGTAAAAAAATTGATCTTTCTGAAACGTTTAACAGGGTATCCAAATATAGATTTTTTACATTTTTCATAATTTATAACACAGAGGACAGATTTATAGCAATTTTATTTCTACCCTTTTCCAGGTTTGTTAAAGAACTACTGGAAAAGAAAGTAAGTAATCTTTTTGAATTCATTTCTGTATTCATAAGATGCTGTGTGAACACATGAAATAATTAATCCTGCTATCCAAATCTGTTGTCTTAGTGAAATAAATATACATCTTTCTGTGTAACAGACAGATATCATCACTCTGAAAAATGTTCTGCTAGTCATGCTGAGAAATGTACACCGATAACAGTGCAAAATCAGTTTTCTGTGCTCAGAACAGAGCAATGTCCCGTGTGCTTCTCTACCGAGTTTGAAATACCTAGCTTCCTAGAAAGGACAATTTTCCATTTAAGAAAGGTGGAATTCAGTTTATCACTCTGTGATATACAAGTAGACAGACTAATTGAAGTAATTCTCACCAGCAGAAATCCTTGTTCCGTCAGTAAAGTTACTAATCCACTATAAAATTAATGTTTGGGGTCAGCGCACGTCTTAAAGTGTGTTTCTAAAGAAATTCATGCTTACACTCCTGTGGTAAAGATTGAAGTTTACACTCCAATATTGTACACAGAAGTACTTTTATCAGCCTTCAGTTTTCAGTGGCTTCTTCTGATATCCCATCTCAAAATATTCAAGAGCAGTTGCAGGGAGTTTAATGCCTAAACCATATATATCACTACAGTAATGCCTAAAATATGTATTACTAGAGTAAGTTGGCTAATTTGCAAGGACCTGAGATCCTTTTTTCTGGGAAATGATACAAGGAACTCCAGTTCAAGTTATCACTTACTGGCTTGTGCAAAACTCTTGCCTCTGACTGATGATAGAATTGTAATCCTGTTGACTATTTTTCTAGGAAAATTTTAATCTAGAAATGTGAGGTGTAAACCTCTGTAGTTCTTGGTGTCTTCTCCACTGTTTTTACTGTATATCTAATTATACCACTATTCTTCCTATGTAGGGAGTTTAGGGGTTTGTGACTGTTATAAGTAGAAAAGATTGAACAAGAAAATGGCTTTGGTTTTACAGAAGCTTGGAGACTTGCATCATTATATCTTCAATAGTCACAGAAATGGGACTGAAAAATATCTGTCATTCAACTGAGTTATTTGTCATCCTGCATGTAGACTGGCAGCAAATATGAAAAAGTATCCAGTGCTGCTGAAGACTGGTAAAATTTCAGTGACTTGATGAGAGTTCTAATGAAAACAAATTCTTTAATAAAGTTCATTACAATTGTTGTAAGAAACCCCCACTTTCATTCTCTGTTTCTGCATTAGACATGAAATGCCTAATGAAAGCAAGGAAATTACTATACAGCTTAATTTGAGTTGGCAAGGATGCCCTAAGCAATAAGCAATGAAGACAAAATGTAGTTGCCATGTAAATAATACTCTTTCCTACTGAAACATATATGTAGAATACAAACTCTGTCTTCTATTACTTTCAGTATCCCAGAGTACAGCCTATAATAACCCCCCGCTTTGGCCCCTCCTGCACAGAGGACTTGCTGAATGCCCTTGGGGGTTTAGCAGAAACCTACGATCTCCATGTACAGGTAAGCCCTGAGAGCTCTGTGTGCCTTTTAAATGGTGTGGACACACAGCATGCTGACCATCTAAAGATACCTTTGGGAGGAGATACGTATCTGCTGCCATGATCTCCGCTTCCACTCTGTTGTAGGCTTGTTCTCTCTTTTTACCTCGCATAATACACACTGTGTATTATTTTACCTATTATTTTAACATCTTCCAAAAACTGAAAGCCTTTGTGTTGCCACACTACAGGCATGGACACGTATCTCATCTCACTTTTAAAGGAACAAATGGAGCTACTTCTTTAGGTCCAATGAAAACTTCTTCAGGTCTGATGAGAAAAGAAATGAGAGAACTAGATCTAGGTATAGGCTTTACAAACACGAGTTTTTATGAATGGATGTTCAGCACCAGTAGACTGCTCAGAAGGTTGTAATGTCAGGTTCAATGCTGCTTAAGGGACTTCCTCTATGCATTTTCTTGTTGCAGAGTCACATAAGTGAGAATGAGGAAGAAATCAAACTTGTGGAGAACATGTTCCCTGCCTACCAGAATTACACTGAACTATATGACAAAAACAAGCTGCTAACCAGCAAGGTAACCACATAAAAACTTTCCCAACATAACTTACATTAATCCATTTAGAGTATATGATGGTTTAGTGTATTTACCTGAAAAGTTTGTGTTGTCCTGTCAAGGTCAGTGACATCTGGGGAAAAGTAAATTTGTTTTATGTTCTCTGTTGAGGTGTTGGATCTTTAAACAAGCCCACACAGTTCGTAAGTATTTTAGAGGAGGTGAAAAATAAACATGTTTTATGCTCCCTGATTCATTTTCTGAAGGCTCCAAAGAGAATTAGGGCAATGGGATTAGAAGGAAGCTAAAGCTGATATTGTAGGAACTGGTAATTCTTGGACAGTACCTAGTTATCCTTATATTCCAAGGATATTATCCAGTTTTTGTACACTGGTTTGCCTGAGGATTTCTTCCTTGCTGTTGCGTTGGGACCAACTTCACTTCCTTCCAATGGAGAAGTAGCCCTCCCTCCCTGTTGAATTCTAAGCATCAACCTCGCTTGCAGACAAGTGCACTTTACTGGTCTGACTATCCAAAAGCACTCTCATCTCATTTTACCAGCTGATTTTACCAAGCTTTGAAAGCCACACTAGCCTGAAAAATTACAGCTTTGTGCTGTTGAGATAAATGTAATATACTTGCCCACTGTAATTACAGGTTGGAGAGCCAGGGCACACCTAATTAGATAGTGGACTGCCCATGCAAAAATGAATATGAACAACTCAACCACAGAGTACTTAAACATCAGCCAAATTCATTTAAAAATTTAGGAGAGAATTTTCAGATGCACAAGGGGCAGCTGGAAACTGCGTGGGAATTAGCTACTGAATTCTCATTTCTGTGTTTGAATTGGTATTCCAGTAAATTACTTGTTTACTGTCCTTTTTTGCTTGAGAAATCAATATAGACTACAGAAGTATGTACACAGCATTAACCTTTGTTTTCTCACGTGGTCCTTTGCATGCTGATTTGCTGTGCAAGTGTTCTAAGGAGCATAATTTGTGCTGCAAAAGCACAGGTCATATCTTAATTCTGTGATTTGTATGCACACAAGTGAAAATGGTAATTAAAAATCATGATTACTGTTGCCTTCTGGAGTCAGGCTCCTGGATATTTGGGAAAGCATTCTATTAAACACAAGCATAGTATCAGAACCTCACCATCCACTTAAACTAAGACACTAAATAATTTTTTAAAAAATGTTTTAAAAGCAGGATTCTTTTTTGGGGCTGTTGCTGAAATGTTTCTTTCTTTTTAAAAACAGTACAGATGGGCAGGGATATGCTTCAGTAGCTACCATATGTAGGTCTTTATCTGAAGACATGGCTATTCTCCTTGTGTTTTCAGCTACACTGAACTTGATGAGTAGAGATGGGAGGGGTATAGTGTCATTAGGAGATGCTCAGTGGAAGCAGTCTCTGTGCCATTCTCAATTTTATATGCAGATTGCAAGATGTAACAGAGCTCTTGCTCTTCTGTTTCAGTGGGCATTTGGCATATGAGGTAATGCCAATTAGATTTGTATGGGAATAATTGGTTTATGCACTATTAAATTATCCTATTCTATACTTCTATGTTTTTCTTGTGAAATTATTTTTAAAGTCAGTTATGTAGGCTAAGAAATAAAAGTAATTTATCAGTTGCATAAAAATAAGATTATTTTGCTTAAAAAATATTTAATCTCTCTCTCCCTGGTGCAGACCTTTAGAGAGCCAATAGGAAATGTGCTAAGAGTACATACATCTTCCTAGCCCTGGTATTTAATCTCTGTGTTAGCTACAAAATATAAAAGATAAGCTTGCTACAGTGCTAGGACAACTGGGAAATTCTCCCTTTTGTCTTTGGTCACAGCAGTCACTTCAAGAGCAAGCACCCTGTATTCTAATATTTCAAATTGCCAAAAAAGCTGAAGGAATGCTATGTCAGGCAGACTGAAGCTAATCAGGTTTTCCCTTGTGGGTTTTAAGAGCTTCATTCAAGAAGTGCATTTATTTCACTAGATGGTAACATGTGTCCTTTTTGGCTATTTAAGGCAGTGCAGCAAACATCACAGCCACAAAAGTAAATGAAATATTGACTAAATTGGTGATCCTCTTTTTTCTTTAGACAGTGATGGCTCATGCCTGTCATCTTTCTGAAGAAGAGCTGAAACTTTTTAGTCTTCGTGGAGCTGCAATTTCACATTGCCCTGGTTCTAACTTTTCGTAAGTTAAAAAAAAAAATAAAATGGTGTATAATTAAATAAAGCTGTTGTTAGTGTAGTACTCTGAGTCGATGCTACCATTGCAAAGCTATTTATATGATACGTCATTACACCATAAATGTCATGTTGGATTGGAGATGACCATTCATCATCCAGTTCTGCATAGTGTGCTCTGCACTGATTTGTGCCCTTTCAGTTTAGTTATTGCATCTATATCCCTATCTATACGAATATTTCTTTCCTAAAAATTTGGTTCTTTTGACTGCTCTGTCAGTGGTAGATTCAAGGCATCTCCCTTCCCCCTGAAGTGTGCTAATGTTTTGGGAGAACGGACTGGAAAGTCTTCTTTGTATTGAGCAGACATGAGATGCCAGCCCAAATAAGTAATAAAGCAAATCTTGTACACATTAAGAGAGAGTCTTCATCATAAAATGGCTCTACAGCCTACTTTTCCTGAACTTTCTCTGCACATAGCACACAGAACGTGTTTCTTCTTCCAATCCAGGTTGTGCAGTGGTGTCTTAAATGTGCGAAAGGTTCTCGAACACAATGTGAAGCTTGGTCTTGGCACAGGTTAGTAGTTTGCTGTGAAAGTGGTTTCTTCTGGAGACCATTGGGAGATACAAAAACATTCTCCAGTTCATATTTAAAAATCAGCATGTCTCCAAATATTGATCCTCCTTTGTTTTCTCCACTGGAGTAAGGAAGTCTAGACTATTGAAATCTAGGGTTGGTCCAAAACTGTTTGCAAAGAAAACAAAAAATTAGTGAAGAGTTTTGTTGCTGTTGTGAGCTTAAACAGGGCTTGAACAACAACTTTTCAGGTTTCTGGTTTTATTTTGTGTTCTGTTCACCTGACTGTGTGTAAGAGCATCTTTATTGGGAATTATGCCTTCAGAGACAATGCTTAGCAGTAGAACTTTTTGGGTTTACCACATGTATCTCTTCATAACTTTGAATTAAAGCTTATAGAAATTTAACATAGAGAATTGTACCCAAATCTTGTTTCTAAGAGTCTGATCCCTTCTAGATGTTGCTGGTGGATATTCAGCTTCTATGCTTGATGCTATAAGGAAAACAATGATAGCATCTAATAGCCTTCAGATCAATAAAGTGAATGAAACAGGACTAGCTCTTGCAGAAGCTTTTCAGCTTGCCACTCTGGGAGGAAGCCAAGGTAAGAAGAAAATTCTTTAAGTGTGCACACAGAGAGCTACAATTCTTTTTGATTATATGTCTCCCTGTCTTCATGGGAGATTCACAGATTTTCTAATGGCAGAGTGAAATCTAATTTGGGCAGAGATAATCCTTCTGTTTCTCATACCCGTACTAGACTTTTCAGAGAGGAGTGCTCTATTAATGCTGAGACTTTAAAAGCAAAATCTTAATGGCTTTTCAGGGTTGTACGTTTGCTTTGCAAAGATCCTCAGACTTCTTAGTCATAGGGCTATAAGTGCTTGTCTATTTATTGTACCAGCTAGAAATTTGTTTTCTCAGCAACCATCACCTAGAAGAAAAACTGCAATTACTTTAAAATAATGCATTCTATTTGTCATCAGTTTCTAATTTTGCTTGTGCTTTTTGAGCTGTCAGTGAGGCAGCTTGTTGCAAATCAAAACATCATGCAAATCACTCCTCACTCAGTGAAAAGCAGAAAATTTTAACAGGCTTTCCACTATGGTTGTTCAAAACACAGTTGCATCTGCAGAATGCAGTCATATAGTGTATGGGTTATCCAGTTTTGAAGAATCAGTTTTGTTATGATCAGCGTGCACAAAAAAAATAGATACAATTAAAGAAGTTTTAGTGAAACTGGTACGATCTAGCAGAGAGGAAGTCCACACACAAGTGAAAACCTATTATCGTTTCAGTTATCAGAAATGAGCTCACTACCTTCTAAAGCACTGGTCCCAAGTCTTGTCAGTGTAACTTTTCTGTAGCTGCCGAAAAATTCCATTGGGAATTATTAATGGAAGTTTAAAAGATGTAGTGAAAATGTCAAACAGATCTTTTCCGGACTGGGTTTGAATTCCTGGAGAGTGTAATGGGGGAAATAGAGAAGACAGAAGATGAGCAGGGAACAAAAAGTGTTCTTTTTTTCTGCAATATGTACTGTTCTACAAAGTGTGAGAATAAACTAACTGAGATGCAGAAAGGAAGACTCACAAAAACCCCAAACTCATAYGTGGTTTCCCTTCCCAGCTACTCTTGTGCTTTTTCTATATTAGGTTTCCTTAGTAAACTGTTAATTTTGTATATTGATTTTAAGCTGTTATATCCTTACTGAATCACTTTTAAGAGTAGAATATAAATTACTTCTATAAGCTTTCAGTAGCCTGGATACTGAAAGGGAAAATTTCAGTAGCATAAATTTAAATGAGTGATTATTTTGTTGGAATAATTTGCTTTGTTAAGACTCCTAAAGACTTGTCACCCTCTTGTGTTTAATCTAAAAATTGCATTCTGCTCAAAAACCTGAAGGAACATGAGATCATTTTAGTTGAAATTAATAGGTAATCAAAATATTTCATAACTTGCAGGAGTTTAAATGTCTTTAAGATATTGTGATATTCCTGCTACTCACAAACTTCAGTGAAGTCTGAAGTTCCTTTATCAGAGCAATCAGAAAACAAATGTAGAAATTATTTGCAGATATTATGCTCTTTGATAACTTAATGTCAGAATACTGGAAAAATTTAATTAATTCACAGATACTTTCTACAACTTCAAACAGTCCTAAATTATTTCTAAAGAGGAACAAAGGCTTCTCTTTAGGTTTTTTAAACACTTGCAAGCACCCAGTCCCTAAAGATTAATTAATGTGTAGGTTTTGAGGGCATGTGGACCTAAGAAACTGTGGTTGCAATGAAACTTTGAAAAAATAAAGCTAAATAATAGACTACAAGCCAAACCTTACAGGTAGGTATGAGACCTTCAGACTGGCTATGATTATTTTTCCACACCATATTATTTTTGTTCTTGCTAATTGCAATTAGTCACTGGAGACTTCTTTTATTATCATATTACTATATATTACTATTGCAATAGGCCCATACAACCTTTCAAAATTGCTTAAACTTTTTAGAAAATTCAGTTTAATACTGCCTTAGCAAGATGAGTGTTATTATATGCTTTACTGTTTCTCTGACTTAATTTCACTGCCCTATTTGGAATTTGAATGTTTTTGCAATATAACCTACTGTTTTTAAAGTCTTTCAAGAGCTTATGTCCTAACATACTCACTATTCAATTTGGGTTTGGGTTTGTCCTCATAATCATCTAAATTTTTATTTGTCTTATGAATATTTCAAGTAGGTTGCCAGGTACTTCTACATGATGGAAGGAGGCTGGTCCTGAAGATGTGTTTATGAGCTTATTTTTTTCCTCAGCTCTAGGACTAGATGATGTGATTGGAAACTTTGAGGTGGGAAAAGAATTTGATGCACTGCTAATCAACACGAAGGCTTCAGATAGCCCTTTTGACTTGTTCTCTGCTGATGATTTTGAGGTAATCAGAACAGGATTGATGCTCAAAAATTAATGGAAATGGTGTGGGGAAGGTCCACAACACAGACAGAAAAGGTCTTTTGATTCTGGTGACAGAAGTTGGGTGTACTGCACCCCTGCTGTCTGTGCTTCAGCCTAGATGTTCTATATTTGTTTTTTCTTCAGAATTTTGCTGACCCCAGGGACAGTGCCATAACACCATGAGCAAAAATGCATGTAATATTTTTAATGCATGTTTTATTAGCTCAAGATGACACTTGCAGTTATCTATTTGCAGTGACAAATGGCAGCCAAGTAAAAGCAATGTAGTTTTAGTCAATACTTAGAGTTCAGACTGACTCAAGATAGCTAGTATGAGTTAAAAGCATAGTTGTTATCTTAACATTAAAGCAGTGTTGGTTTCATGGTATGGAAATGCCTTCTCATTCAAAAACCTTCTCCGACCAAATAAGATAGTAAAGAGCTATTATTTGCATTTATAGATGTGGCCAGACTGCCTGGAAATAAATCCAGTTCTGTAAAAAGTATTATTTTCAAGTTAAATCTAAACCTTTTAAGCTAAGTTATTTGCTTTGCAAACGTTTAAAATTTAAACACTTGTTTTGAAAAAGTAAATTATATATGTTAGGTTTTGACTTCACTCTTACTAGGAATATTTAGGAGAACTGTTTTTATCAGTTCTTTCAAGCTTCAAATGATTATGATCTGGGACAGCAGATATTGCTTTCTGAATTTGTTTTCTTCCATTTTTTTATAGGACACTCTCCAGAAGTTCCTGTATCTAGGTATGTTTTGATTTTCAGTTCAAGCTAAATTCTCATTTCCTACATAAATTGTTGTCTAAATTAATGTTGGGGTTACTAGTAAATTTATTTTTATATAATTAAGTATACGCTTGTTTGCAGTGATTAAATATATTTATTCAACCCTTATATGAACAGTAACATGTCCCTAATAATTAGTATTAATACTTTAGATTAATAAATGAAAACAGTTTTATAATTATTTGTRGATATGTCCGGGCAGCGTCTGGACTGGGGCAGTGCTGCTGTTGAGTTGTGGTGTTGAGGTGCCTGTTGCCAGCTCTGGCCACAGCTCTATCATGCTCCAATGAGACTTTTGCCTTTCTGAGCAGCTGTCTGGGTCACACCAGCTTTCTTGCTGGCTGGTTCCCAAGCCAGTTCATATTCTGTGCAACAAATCATTTTCTGTACAGATACATAATATTTTCAGGGTTTGGATCTACTGAATATACAGGAAATCCATGATACTGTTGCAGCAGCTGAATGCTATGTTTATTAAAAAAAAAAAAAAAATAGGTTGCTAAAACATTTCTTGATCTTTGTGGTGGCCCTGACTCTTCTCTCCAAATGGACCTTTTTAGTTCTAAGAAATGGGTGCTGCAAATAATGTGTTCCAAAACTGTTTTTGTGGACTGCATAATTTTCATTTATTAAATCAGTCATTTGTATTTATGTGCAAATCTCTGTTTTGACCATATTATTTCAGGTGATGATCGGAATATTTCTGAAGTGTATGTGGCTGGAAAACAAGTGGTTCCTTTTTCAAGCTCTGTATAAATCCATATTCCTTTTTCAAAATACTCTGCTGATCATTCTGCATCTGATTTGGAAAAGATTGATTAAACACAGTGCCTGATCATCAGGAATGACAACGCACTTTTGGATAATGTTATAAAACTTGCGACCATTGCAAGTTTTGTTAGACCTTTCAAGAATTACTTTACTGAAATTTTCATAGTTCTAGGGGGAATGGCTATTCAAATTTCTTTGTAAAAAATAACATTTGTGCATTGATTGGGGWTTTGATAAAAACCTTATTTAAAGAGGACACCTGCTGCTCTGTTTAATAATAGTCTAGAAGCATTATGTGGATCAATGAGATGCTCATTGTCTATAGGAATAAAAAAAGTGCTTGTAAATTGATTTTGCAGGTAATGAGTATAATGGGAGGATACAATTTCCATAATATTATCATCAGGTACGAAAAAAAATCGGTGTAATTTTGGAGAATGTAGTTTTCAGTTTTTCCTAGGAGCATTTAAAAAAAAAAWAATTTAGAATTATTTAATTATTTTTAACAGGAGTTAAGAAAGAAGTGTGTGTTTATAAATAAATAAGGGTCCTTATGAAAGAGKTTAGACTTGTCATTTGTAGTCAGACACTCTATTGAATTACCTTGATCTGAGTGATGGCTGAATGAAATTTMTGTTAAATTAGAAGCAGGCACTAAGATATCTCTGCAGGCTACAATGGCAAACAATTTAAGAGGGTTTTCTGGACTAGAAGGAGTGCTTCGTCTAGTTCAGCGTCCTGCAGAATCTTCCCAAACTCATTTGCTCCTGACTGTTCAGACAGGATGATATGATGTCCCTTCTCCTTTCTGTAAGGGAAGTGAGTGCATTTTAAAAATTTCCAAGAGAAACGGTCTCTTTCTGGCCATTACCACCTTTGACTTGAGGTGAAAATCATCACTGAGAAAAGCAGCTCAGCTTYACTGTGCTCTTCGTGTTTTTCAATGTGGCAGCCATAATTCCAACCCTGTACAATTCCAGGATTCCAGGTAAAAAATATGCTCTTTTTCTCTTTTTGTTTTGGAAATCTGTCTGACTTCCTTTCCTAAAAA
>QVAJ01000652.1:13892-28102 GCA_003546035.1 Mixornis gularis | reverse complement strand
AAAAGCATATATCTGATCTCTGAACACAAGGCTTTGCTTCTCTACATACAGCTTTCAGATGACTGAGTTGGGAGAGTGAGGGGCAGGGATTTTCAGATGCAGCTCTCACCTAGAACAGAGCTGGGTAGCAAGCAGGTGTGTTTGAACAACAGACTTTTTAAAAACACGACCAGGTTTGGGAAAACAGAGGTTTCAAACAGTACTCTTTGTCTGTACTCCATCTAAYTAAATTGTGTTTAGTTAAAAACAACCCAAACATAAGTTAGCAACTTAACTTAACTGTTAGTATAACATGCCCTAAAAAGAAGCATATTTAGCAGAAAAAGAAGTGGAAGTTACCCTGACTGCTTAGGACCAGCAGTCCATAGTGGCATTCTTGCTTTCAGTTTTTCTAAAAATAGTTCTCAATTTGTAGCCCAGACCAGCATACTACTTATACTGCAGGCTGTGCATATATTAACTTCCAGCAGCTATTTGCAGGGTGAGTGTTACATGCCTCTATTTACTGAAGGCTGGCCAACACTGAGAAATGACTCTGTGCTGAACTGTGATTCAGCCTCAGCAGATGACAAACACAACCCTGCTTAGGGGAAACGAGGAGTACATTAACTTGAATCTCAAGGCCATTTCCTAACCTAGTACAATTTCCAAACACTAGCTTAGAAAATGTTGCTCAGAAGCCAGTGAACTGCTGCTACTGTCAGACCTGTATCTTTTGGCAGGTCCAGACATGTAATTACTAACTTCAGTAAAAGTATCCCCTTAAATGTAAAGCTATTGCCGCAATCTACAGGTGACTGGCTCACACTCGGCCAGCAAACCTTGAAGTCACAATGGCAAATGCTAATCTTTGCATCACTGCTACACTTGAAGCTACCAGCCATACTGTTTCAGCACGGAGACTGAAACTGCAATTCCTCAGATGTGTGTGCAAATCCATGTGTAGTGGTCTCACCTCTCCTGCCTGTCTGTGCATCAYCCTCACACTAGACCCCCGTACTCAGTGAACTTCCCACGAGCTGCTGTGGTGACTGAATTGACAACAAAACATCCAAGATTTTGGTCATACAAGGTCAGTCAKGAATTCTAACAGAAATACACAAATCAGTATGGGTATTATCCATCATATGAATCCAGCAATCAAAGGAACCAGCTCAGTATCACTCTGAAGACTGAAACCAGACTGAAAGGGATCAAGATTTTTCCAGGGYCATAAATCTACTTTCCCCTCATAAWTCCCATGCTACTTAAAATAYAACTAAGGAAAATCTACTTTAGCCTAATCCTCTTTAAACCCAATCTGACCTGGACTCCCAGAAGCATTACCAAAGTCAAATAGTCCTGTGCACAAACTGTTTCACAGGCTTTATTGGGAATTCAGGGTACAGTCATCATGCACCCAACTTCTCACTGATCCACTAAAGAAAATTCAATCTAAAAATGTTTTCCACTCAATGAACACCCTAAGCAAAAGATGACACAGGCTGGGTGGGTTATAAACAATATGTATGTGCACTATGGTAAAGAGTAGATGAACAGGAATAAGGGATAGTGAATTAAATTGATTTCCTCTTCCTCAGATCTGTGCTACAATCTCACTGATACTACCAAATGAAGATTCATAGTGGGAATCTCTTTTTTTTCATTCTCTTTTGCTGTATTTGAAAATCTATTAAACAGGCAAAAACATATTAAACAGGCACTGTAGGTCTCCAGAAGTGAAAGGTCAGAGCTCTAGGTAGCATTTCCTCACCTACTTGCTTGTCATGCAATAGCTTGGCAAATGCMTCTCACAAGATTATGCCAACAAGGTAACAAACATCTCCACCAAAAAGCTTTCAGACAAAAAAATACATTAACTACCAGTCAAGACTGCTATCAGTGAAATCTGAGAGCAAACCAATAAAGAAAGTCCAAATAAACACCTCTAAATAGGCAGTTAACATTTAATGACACCTYTCAGACACTGGATAAAGGGACTGAGAGGTATGACTGCAGTGGAAACATGAATCTGACAGGAAAATTCTGCGGTGAGAAGGGCCCTATACTGAATCATGGCTTCAATTCATCTTTTTATTGATTAATTAATTAATTAATTATTGTAGCATCTAGGAGCAATAGGAAGAACATAGAAACACATGGACCAGAAAAAGGTTAAAAGTGACTTCCCATCAATAGTGCTCACCGCCCTATCCAAATAAACTCCTGGTAAAATACCCAAACAAAGCATTTACATAGTATTGATTTTTCCCTGCTCAAACCAAACCATGGAGAAGATGACTGGATATRGAGGAGGGTAAAATCAGTTCAGACACAGCCACATCGTCCAGTAGCTTAGCTAGTGATTCAGTAGGCAGCTAAGGTGCCTTGAGTCCAATTTGGCTACTGTGCAGTCAGTGACTCTAACTCCTTCCTTGAATTTCAACATTCTTCATGAAACGTGCMAGTCTTGGTGGTTAATTTAGAAAATATGGCTCTGGCCTATCAATAGAGAAGATCATTGGTAAGTGACACACACAACCCCCCAACATTTAAAAAAAAAATCCCAAACACGTGTAATCATTTGAAAAGCAAACAAAACAAAGAACTTGATCCACAGTCACAGTAAAGTAATTGAGAAATGACACCTGTGCATGGATCAAAAATAGCATCACAGAGCAACGGTAGTAATTTAGCATTTACAGGCATCCCAATGGGAACTTGAAAGTAGGAAGGTTCTGGAAGTGCCTTGTCTTGACACAGGTCATGAGTAACCTGTAAAATGCCTACARAGCGGGAAGCACGTCACCCTGCAATGTTCTCAGATGCCTAAGTCACTTAAGGGAGAACTAACCTGCCTGGGACCAGGACTCATCACACAATAATTAGAGAATCACAGAATATTCTGAAGTGACTCACAAGGGTAATCAAAGTCCAACCAASCCCTATTCTACCCTGCACTGCTTGTACTTAGGTGCAAGAGTAGATATAATTTTTCCATTTATTTTTTGTTTTCTCTCCATAGTGAGTAAACCTCAGATTGTGATAAGCAGGCTTACTGCTGCTTGGAAATTAATGCTGGTGAACTGGTTGTAGATACAGAGAGAGAAGAAAGAGCACCACAAGGGGGTTTAATGAAGACACAGATAATCTCACTTAGGCGGTTTGAGCCGAAGTAACACTCACTTGGAATGCCCATCTTCCAACACAGCTACAATGCTGGCCATGAGCTTACAACAGAAACGCACACGGAAATGACATAGGCATTAAAAAAAAGAATTTGCCATCTGCATCTTACCATCTAGTACAAAAGACAAGTATAAGACAACTTCTTCAGGAAGCTATGACACTAGTCATTTCAAGTACCAGCTTTTTTTTTAAATAGTAGATTTTACCTATGCAAATAAAACAGTCAAGCCAGTGTTTTTGGTTGCTATTGTAGGTGTTGATTCTTGCATTTATTTCAGTACTCCCATCTTTACCCTTATTTTAATTTCATTTACATCAAATCACAGACTGCTGATATTCTGCTAATTTGCATCCTACAGAACTCAATTCTTCATTGCATGAGTGATCCAGTCTTTGGTTCTGCTATATTAGGCTGATGGACCTTTTCAAGCAGAAATGGCCTCCGTATTTCTTTCGGTTAAAAAACCCCAAACTCCGACCCTGCCTCTTTGGCCATCACTAAATTACTTCTAAAACAGGCAACTTAAAGGCTGAAGTGCTTTCTGCTAAGCGTTTACAGTAGAATAAATGACAACTCAGGTTTGCAAAATGGCATTTAACTGTGGGGATAACTCTCACTGCACTCACAGAGAGAACTTTGTTCCTCCATTATATTTTGACATGTAGTCACTAACTATTTTTCCAGCTGAAGTTTTCTAACTATTCAGGTTTGTTATATGTCAATTCCAATGCCATCCAGGTACTTTCAGATGTACTGCCAAAGCTCTTTGATGGAAAGCAGTCCATCAAACATTCTGGATGTTTAATTACAAAAAAAATCAAGGGAGCCAGTAATATGTTATTTGTGAGAAAACATATTCTTATTTCTGGCTGATAGAGAAACTAATGAAGCAAGCAGAAAAATCTGTACAGAGAGCAAAGTTCCATTTGTGACYGAGTCATAGCTGCTTAACACACCTGGATATCTGAAACAAACTAATTCCTCATCTGCTGTACACTTCTTCCTTCAAGCAGATGCATCAGATGATACTGCAGAGCAGCTCAGGAACATGGGAAAAATTACATGTTTTTTGACTCATCAGGGACACCAGACCTCATTCAAATCCTTAAATACCCTTTCAGTGACTAGCAGCCAGGACACTCAGTTATGCTTGTGAACAATCACCTTCCAAAGGTATGTAACCAATGATCAATAGCAAGGTTTCAAAGAGTTAAGTACTGTAAAGATAGTCAGGCACTGGACCCCATGGCAACCTTAGGCATCAAAACCAACAACCAACCAAAGCATCTAGCAGCTCATCAGCACTGGAACCACCACAGGAAGGCCATCCTTACATTCCAAATTTCAGTTTTAACATTAATAGCTGTCAGTAAATTTGCCCAGAATCCTAAGGAACAGTGCACAGCCATAACACCTGGGGCTAGGGAAGCATTTCATCAGATTGAAGATTACGAAATCATGACCAAGATGTTTTCATTTACTCATGTGTTTATATGGCCCTTTYGTTTCCAAGCTGAAAAAGCCACCATCATTGTTTAAAACAGAGTGAGAATCTTCCCAGAACATTGTGTTTATGCACGAGTTAAAAAGACATTAGTCTTACAGGCAAATGTTAAATGATGATCAGTGATACGTGAAGCAATTATGTTTCTTTCTAGGAAGATGTAGCAGTGTCTGCACTTAAGTCTAAACAGAGTCCCCATCCACATACTTTGTCAATACCTGCTCTTTTGTGTACTTTGTTCTTTTAAYAGTGTACTATATGCACTATTAAAAGAACAAAGCTCTGGCTAGCTTGCAGACTTCAGGACAGGCTCATACTCCACTTAAGTGTAATTTACCTGATACAGTTTTACAGGAAAAAGGGGGATTTTTCATTCCATACTTCCCTGTACAGATGTGCCAAGATCAAATAATTCAACAAGTGTTCTCAAGTACAACCTTTGTACAGAAAAAAAAAAAATCAGACTGCAATTGAGACCACCATAATCATTAACAAGATCAGTACTAGTACCAGTCCTAAACCAGTCTAGCCAAGAAAGTATCAAAACCAGACAGATCCTCAAACACCCACCTACAATGGCAGGGCAGTCTCAGGTTAAAAAAAAAAAAAAAAAAAAAAAAAAAAAAAAGCCAACACTTTTATGCTGTAATRGAGTTGCCAATGTTGCTTTTTATTAAAGGTAGAAATACTGTAATTTTGGTGCTTTAAAGTAGTTCCATGATGAAGTCCCAGAGCATGGCTGTGCTCCCTTACTGGAGGTACACACAGTGGCTGGAGTATTAACTTATCATGCTGACTTATCAGCTGACTGGTGGGATACACATTATCCACTCCTGATACAAGCAATTTTTACAATCATCCAGTATTGAAGATGTCTTCCTCCACTGCAACACRTGCTGTGTACTCTATCCTTTTCCTTCCCATTGGAAAGGATGAACCAGGCTCTTTTACCACCTGTATTTGGTTGTGGACACTGACAGAAACTCTGCCAAGGTCTGCTGGTGAGGATGTGGACAGAACAGTTTAGTCAGTGCACTGACTCTTATCACAACAGATCTACTAGAAGTAAGTTAGTAGGTTCACTGCTAATACTTTCTTTTTCTTCCTTTAAAACTTTGTTTGTTTGCTGGCATTTTTGTCAGATCATCAAGTAGTTACCTGTATTCCTATTGCTCATGCAATTTGTCTCAAAAAAAGCTGGTATGTCCAAAGACATAGGCAAGCTTATGTATAAGACAGCATCTGTAAGAACTTATATTAAACTTTGCACTTGAGCCTCTACAGGGTCACATTCTAATTACAGCAAGAACTAAAACCAATGAACTACCATAAAAGGAAGTATTTCCTTCTGTACATTATTTTTATTATTTACATAATACAATATAGCATAGATGCTGGGTAGCTTATGTGCAATACATAAATATGAACTATCTGTACATGTTTGCATATCTAATAACTCAAAAGAACAAAGTTAGAAGCGAAAACCTGGCGCTTTTAATAGTGAAGTAAAAACCAAGACTGAACACTGGCAACAAAAATTAGGTCAGAAGTAGTGCCTTGTGTACGTATGTAACTATTTACAAATGAGAACAGGCATTACCACAACACTAGTCTAAACCGTATTTGTTTATATAAAAAACCCAAATTTCATACATCACAAAACCCCCTTCCATTATAACACAGAAGTGATATATATTACCAGACAAGCATCAGTGAAGAATACTGCCTTTTCTAGAGTTGTTATTGTACAATGCCGTAGATAACGCAGCCCATGCAATACACCCAAGAACACTACAGTCCTATACCCAAGTACAATTAAAAATGATAAAGCAGCCCTCCAAGAGTGGTTCCAGCTACCATTTAAGTCTACAGCAGCCATGTTAGGTATGTTTTTCCATGCAGAACGGTGCAACTGTTACATTTAAAACTAGAAAAATTAACTCCTAATATTCTTCTGAACTTGGAACACACAGAACATAAGTAGTACATGAATAATAAACTGCTCTAGTATTTCAGCAACTTATTTAGACCCGTGTTGCTTGATAGAGATGCTGTGATATGTCTAGAAACATTTGTRACTGTTTTTTGAAAACCAATCTTACAATATTGTGCTACACGACATTTTTAGCTATGCAAGGAAAAGCAGACAACTCTGTTGCATGTCAGTTCATAAGCTCCTAACGGGACATTTCCTTTGGGAACTTTTTTTCAAGATTCTAAAGTTAATGTAATCTTTTACAAAACAATTTTGTTCTCATATGTATCTGATTTTTTCTATTTTTCTCAGTGCAGCTGTTAAGTGACTTAAATATGGCATCAACACTCATCTTACTGGGATGGTAGACCCCTCTACACAGCTCGCATTCTGCTGGAAAACTAAAATGGAGTGTGGCAACTAAAAGCAGAATGAGATTTTAAATGATAGAAGTAGACCCCAACTATTTTGATGTATCCTTCTCCAAAATAGGCATATAACATCATCTGAACATCAAATACCTCATGCACATCTCAAAAGGCAGAGCTGCTGCACACATGCGGATTGCATACATCTGTTTGGCACACGTAAACTAGAGTCTGTCTCTGTGCATGTGCATTCCTGTGCAGGTTTCTGATCATCCATCTACTCTGGGGAGGGCATATTTATTTTCAATGGCTGTGTCTATCCAATTCTGCCTGTAACAAACACTCAAACATTTGAAGTATCATTTAGACAGACAGGACTAGAAGTAGAACTTTGGAAAACAAAGGAAAATGACCATGCACCTGTTCTTTTCACGTTTTTTTAGGATGTATTGAAAAAAAAAAAAAAAGCCCCACAGAAAGTCAGTCAGTCTTTTCACAAGCAGATTAATTTATATTCTCTGAATTTTTTCAGCCACCACAACAGGATTCTCTTTTCTGATTTTTGCTGCAGCTTCTGCTTTATAATCATATGGGCAGTTATGCTTGTCAGAGTAACGGTGAAGTCCACAAAATAGGTTTCCACATCGGCAGTCAAATCCTGTACACAGAAAAAGCAGCAACATTACTACAAAGATTAGCGTTTAATTAAGGTGTTCATTAAGGGTGCAGTCACTACAAAGGGTATATGTTTATCTACTATGACATACAGAGTAAGAAAAATAAGTGGATTTACTAAATTGTGTGAATTGTGAAGTAGCTGATAAATTTAACAGAACACATATTTTGTCAAGTTCTATCTACCAAGAGGTAAAATCATGCAAATTTGTTTAAAATTKACAGCATTCTCATACCTGTAAGGCCAACCTTCTTCCTGCACATGAAACATCTGTTCTTCTTTGGTTTCGGCAGTTCAGCAGCTCTCTCTTCACTCTCTGAAGTACCAGGCTGAGAAACTGATGGGCTTGGTTGAGTCACAACTGTTAAAGCATGCAAAGGAAATAAGGGTTAAATTTCCTTTTCTTGACTTCACTAGGTATCCASTAGTATGCATACATCAAGGATTAATTCACTCACTAAGACCCTGACAYCTCTTGCCTAAAGTACCACAAAGATTCATCTAAAAATGTGAATCAGAAATAAGGATTTTTAGGTACTTTATTCATCCCTTCCAACTCTACTTGAGATACTCAGATTTTTCCCTACACATCAAGCAGCTAGAAAATATATGGCACTCATTCATTACACCTGTATATAGGTRTATATATTTATTCATTATACAGGCTTGAAAAGGAGGACAGAAAKTCCATTTATACCTTTTATATTTAAATAAATCATATGATCAAGTAATAATCTAAAACAGTAACAACACTGTCACAGCTAAAGTTCCTGAACATAGATACATCTGTACGAAATGTAACAAAGAGGAACATATTTTAGAAAAAAATGAAATTCAGTAAAGTGTTCCTTCCATAGTACTGGTTTTTCTGCCACTTTTGCAGTGAAGTCAGATATCTAAAGCAGTTCATCAAGACAGCAGCTAGGAAGCTGTTAATTCTGTGACAGATSCAGAATACAGCTACAAAATACAAAGTTCAAAAGAGCCCTCATTTAAATAAGAAAGTGCAGATTCGCAGTGCATATCGGTGTTTTTTGTAGTTTATTCACTTTCAGTGTTCAATCAAGTATAGTCAAAATGAATCCCTTCTCAATTGTCTCTTTAGACATTTTTAGAACATCTTTACACATGGCTGTTTTAATGAAAAAAGTGGTTTTCTTCACAAAAATTTAATTTTTTACATTGATATCCTCTTCATAKCCAAAGCTTGAATTAAGGAAGGCTGAGAGATGCACTAGCACACAACTGTAATACCTGCTTTTGGTACAAGTTTGCTGAACACTCCCAGTGTATGGTAACATCTATCATAATGCCTATTAACTACATAATGGATTTCATAACAAATGGAGTATATAAGCCTCAAGGATGTACTTGCAATCAGCTTCATACAAACATGGTTTGTTAGATGAGATTCTTTTGAATAGCAGTTGTTTTTTGTCATTGTGTTTGCACTGTCATAGAAAACTTCACAATTCACCCTATGAGAAAGGCCCCAGGCAAGACTTCATAATCTAAACAATACCTAAAAGCAACAAACTCCCAGAAGTAATGGGGAATTTACAGTGCTCATCACCAAAAATTTTCATGCAGTAAAACAAATGACTGCTACTATTTTCTTATACTTCTACATCATAGCAAGAGTCCTGATGAACAACCGAGGTTATTTACAACCCGTTTTTTTGGTCACATTGCAGATTTTTTTTTTTTKTGWRAAMAMWWTGTTTTGAATAAGATTTTCTAGATGAACAAATATGACACTCTGAACTTGTCTTTAAATCCTAAGAAAATCAGTATTCACTACTGGTTTGCCTACTAGAGAGCCTGTGACCAAAAATTGGCTTAACAGCCAGCAATATCACAAGCTGAGTGTACCTGTTGGATGTTATGCATCTTGGCTAACAGCCACCAGCTATGGCCTTAAAAAAAATAAAAAGACTAAACACTTCCCCAAAAGCATACTCAAATCCCTTTTTTTAAAGATTTGTTATACTGCTAGTTTGTTTCCAAATGAAATGCTAATTGTAAGCYAAGACAGACGAAAAAGAGGAACCAGAAAAATGCACATTGCAATTTGGTGTGTAGCTAAGGGAAAGTTTCATCTACATCAGAACCAATTTAAAAATTTCATGTTGCACGCTGTTTCAATCTTTTCTTTTGCTGTATGCAAAAGAAAACGTAGAGGGGGGCAAATGAACAGTGACAAAATCACTCACAACACTTAAGAGAAAATGAAAATGAGAAGAGAACCATTTATATCACTGCCTAACACATGTTAACAGGGAAGCAAAAATGAAAACAGCAGCTTCCCAGTAATTAGCAAGGCAAAAAGATAGCTTCATAGATCACTCTACCACAAAACAGAGCCTCTGATAACAAATCCATCTCAGGAAAAYGTTGCCAACTACTACAGGTATATTTCATCTTTGCATTACGAAACTGCAACAATGGCAGCCCACAATGTGTAAAGTGATGAAAGTGATCCTAAGAAACTGCAGCAGCACATTTTCTGAAGGCACTCCTGAACAGGATCCTTCCCCTTCAACTAAAACATCTTCCAAGGAGGAAAAGCAGTACACAATTTGCAGTAATGGTCACTAAAAGGTACCAAGACAAGAGGGGACATAGCTCCCTAAATCCAAACTAAAATTTGGATTAAAAAGGAGTAATCCTTTATTACYCTCCAAGAATAAAGGATTCTCCTATTATTTTATGCCTGCAGACTTTAGTCTGATTGGCTTTTATGATGTTAAATGTTTGTAAGTGTGCTTGTGATTAATGGTGGGAAGAAAAAGCTGCCTACCCTGTCCCTTAAAGCTCAGAAAGAAACTCCTTTTTCATCAACCTGTAGATGAAAAATGTTGAAAACTTGTAGTTGTTCTGCCATGACATCTGGAGCCCACCTAAATCAAAATACTGTTCTTATAGTTGCTTGTCACAAAAGGCTTCCTTTAAGACAAAAGACAAATCCAACTGGGCAAGTACAATTCCAGTCCTCAAGATATTAAATTAAATTCATGCCAGAAGTCACACAATGTTAACCAAAGTGCTCTAAATGATTTATGTATCATCACAAAACAGGTTGCTGAAAAAAATGCCAAAAGCTGCAAAATAGTGGTTACTGGTACCTGTCAACCTGCTWCCTCAGTAACAACATTCAGATGAAGCAAACTCCTCCCCACAAAAACTTCTCACCACCATAAAAGAGCTCTTACTGGCATGCATGCACTTTCTCATCCAAACTGGAGAAACATGGATTTGAAGGATGGACTATGTGGTGGATAAGGAACTGACTGGATGGACACAGCCAGGGAGGTGTGGTCAATGGCTCTATGTCCAGGCGGAGACKGGTGATGAGTGGTGTACCTCAGGACTCTGTCTTGGGATCCCTGCTCTTGGATCATCAGTTACACAGAGTGTGAGATTAAGTGCATCCTCAGCAGAAAGGAGGGGCTGCCAGACAGGGAGATCTGGACAAACTTCAGAAGTGGACTCAAGACCTGACCATCTACTCCACTAGTGTACACCCCACCTGGAGTGCTGAATCCAGCTCTGGGGTCCTCAGCACAGGAAAGATGTGAAATCTGCTGGGTTAACACCAGAGGAGGGCCACAAAAACCAYCAGGGGGCTGAAGCACCTCTCCTATGAAGTCAAGCTGAGAGACATGGGGTTGTTCAGCACAGAGATGACAAGGCTCTAGGAATACCTTATTGAAGCCGTTCCAAGCTTAGAGGGCTTATAAAACAGAGAGATAAACTTATACAGGGGCAGATAGTGACAGGGCCAGGGGAAACATTTTTGAATTACAAGGGAATTGTATTAGATGTTTGGCAGAAATTCTTAACTCCAAGAGTAGTGAGACACAGGAAGAGAGGGGTTGGAACTAGATGGCCTATGAAGCCCCTTCCACAACCCAAACTGTGGTTCTGTGTAGCCCTCTCCGTCACTTTGGTCATGTTCCTTCCTGTTTCTGGCTCAAGACCTGCAAAGATTTACTTCACTCGAATTTTACCAGATYAGTTCTCCCACTACAATGCCAAAAAATTTAGGAACAATTGATTTTCAGAATTGGATAGGCTTTTATTAACTACTATTCTGGTCTTAAATGATTGCCTGTAGGCACTATAAAGATGCATTACCATCATGCCCAACGATGATTATTATCCTAGCACAATTATGACAAAGACTAACAGAATCCTATACTGGAGGTGGGTCCCTGAAAAAGTCTACACAAATACAGGCATTTCATAACAAATTTGGGAAAATTTCCTCCAAATGTAACCTAAACCTAAGATGCATCTTTACAACAGGAGCACTAAGGCCTCTGATGGAACCAGTCAACCACAAGACAAAGTACAACAGTTACTCAATCTACACGCAAAAATGTTCTACAAACTGGGGAATAAAGTTCTGTTCTTAGACCCATGAGAGTGCCTCTCAAAATTAAAAATCACTCGAAGAAAAGAACATTCAAAGCTGTCAGTAGTTTTTCTTATATAAAACAGTATGCCTGCTTCAAAAAAARGCATGTATTTTATCAGTATTACAGAGATTTCACACTGGAAAGGAATGAATCTGATGTTTCAGTTGAAGAAAACGAGTTGAAAATAAATCAGTACTATTTTCTAACATTCCCCATATCAAAAATGACCAGAAGGGGATATAAAAGTAACAGAATRAAGTTTTTAGAAGCTTCTCTGACTGAAGAAAAATTCAACAAAATAAGATCTAAACATCTTAAACTCCAAGGGTACCAGCAGCACAAATTCTTGAAAGCACAGGGAAAAAAAAACCCTGATTTAAGGACCCCGACTTGATAAAGCTAACTGCCAGCTCCCCCACCATCGAAGAAATGGAAAAAAATTAAACAAGAGTGAGAAAAGGTGAAGTCAGAAGTTATCCAAAAGGTATTAGACGCATTTCTGCAATTCTGGAGAAGCAATAATAGTAGTAGTGATAGAAGTACTAGAGACAATAAAATCCTTATACTGCATATYAGCACAATTGTCCTGGTTTCAGCAGGAATAAATTTGTTTTATTCTCAGTAGCTGGTACAGTGATGTATTTTGGATTAGTATGAGAATAATGCTGGTAACATTAATAAAACTAACWTTTTAAGTGTTGCTAAATAGTGCTTTTACTTTAAAACAAACACTTTTCAGTTTCATCTGCTCTGCAAACAAACAGGTGCACAAAAAGCCAGAAGGGAGCATCACTGGGACAGCTGACCTGAATGAACTAGCCAAAGAAATATTCCACACAACAGAACATCCTTCCAATATAGAAATGGGAGGGGTGTTGACTGGGAGCTGTCAATCACTGCTGGGGGATGAGTTGGGCATTGGTCAGCAGGTGGTGACCAAATGTAGTATGCATCATTCGTGAAGTTTCTGGGGTTTATTCTTCTTTCCCCTATTTTCATTACAATTATACTGTTATTATCATCTGTATTGCTTATTTTACTTTGTTTTAATTATTAATCTGTTTTTATCTTAACCCACAAGGTTTCGTTTTTTCCCCACACAACTGTTCTCACCCCTGAGAAGCAAGAACTGAGTGAGTGGCTGCATAGTACTCAGCTGGGATTAATCTAAGACAACAAAGTGGTTGTACATACAATTTTAGTCTTGAAAGATGGGCAGTACCTRTTATGCTTTACCAAGCTTTTGCTCAGGAACAACCGCTATGTCAATCTAGCTGCCTGTGATGAAAGGCTGCAGAACAAACTCCCATCATGCTTCCTTTCATGTCAAAGAGCGGGAATAAAAATGTTCTGCAGCATGCCACTCACTTTCTGCATGCCCAACCCTTAACTCTTGTATTTGCATATTTAATACCTTAATTTAATCTATTAATACAACATTAATACAACATAAAGATTCCCCAGTTTCAGTATCACACAGAAACACAGATAAATTTGGTTATCATTAAGACTTGATGTGTGTGGTGTATCACTATTAGAATAATAATAACGTGCTATCACCAACATACACAGCACCAGCAATTAGGTCCTCAGTGTTTCTGTATGCAGTGGATAGCTTCAGGGCTCACAAGAGATTGCATTTCTGAAACTTTTCCATCAGGAACATTTATCAAAGCTACAGCAGACATGGGAAACATGAAAACAAGCTAATTATTTTCAACACAATACAGAATTATCGTATCAGACAATGTTACTAATACAACGGAATTGTTCACAGAGAGCAACATGGTGAAACTACTACAGCCATGAATGAAAACAAACCAGAACTAACAAGGCACTCATTACAACCAGATTTGAGGAACATCATGTGCTTACATCTTGATCTTACCAGATCTCATAAACTACATTACTTACATCTCACTCACAGTATTACCTGCAACAACCACACTGGTTCTACCTACAACATATCAAGGTGTGCTGGTTTAGCTCACACAGTGAAGTGCAGTTGGTGATTTTTTTTTGAACTGACAACTAAATAGACAATTGCAAGCAGAGATACACTTTTGGGTCACACAGTCTTAAAAGTTAAAAAAAAAG
>QVAJ01000652.1:0-12806 GCA_003546035.1 Mixornis gularis | reverse complement strand
CACAGGTTTTGTCTCTATGCTGTTAGTAAAAAAACCAGCACTTGAGAGAAGAAAAGTTTTAAAAGTTTCATTTTTTTCTTTTCCTTACTGTGTATTAATAAACTATCTGTTTACTTTTAAATTCAGCCTGTTCCGCCTTTTTCTCCAAAAATCCTGTCTCCCAGTTGGCAAACAAAATTCAGTGAACGTGAAACCACCACACAAGGGTAACCCATTACAGGGTCTCTCAACCTGAATGCCGAACAGGTGTAAAATAGCTGTAACCCTACAGCTTGATAGAAAGCAGAGAGACATGCCAACCACCATCTCCTGCTGTCTTCTAACACTGCTGCTGCTGAATGAAAGAGTGAGTTACAGCATGGATGGAAGTTAACACTATTTGGGTATTTTTAAAATACGTAATTTACACAACACCATTATCAGTTCAACTGCCGGGTAACTTTTTATAAGCAATACTACTTACATTTAACATTACTCCCTAAATCAGAGCACTACTGCATTAAAAAACCCAACTCAACCAAAAAAACCGCTAAATAACAAGAAACAACCACAAGAAGTACTAGATCCTTGAGCCAGTGCTCATACTGTGTCTGTGGGAACACTAACAGACCTGACCACAGGCCGATCATTCAGCAGTGATCACCTTCAAAAGTSTAAGAAAATGGTAAAAATATGCTGTGCATTAAAACAATATGATTGTTTAAATAAACTTGTTTTCAAAACCAATTATTTTTAGTGGTGTATTGGTTTTGCATGGCCTGGTTTTGGTAGCAGGAGGCTACAGAGGCGGCTTCTATCAGAAGATGGTAGAAGCCTCTTCCACCTCTGGCAGAGCCAATTCCTGGTGGCTCCAAAGTTGGATGTGCTGCTTTGTGGCCAATCAGAAATGGTGGTAACACCTCTGTGGTAACATATTTAAGTAGCAAGAAAACAGAAGTTGTTGCACAGTTGTAATTTCAGCCAGAGTAGAGTGGAGACACAACTCTGCAGACACCACAGTCAGTGAAGCAGGGGTAGGAAGCGCTCCAGGCGTTGGAGACAGCTTGTGGTGCAGACCTGTGCCCCTGCAGCCATGGATGTTCATGGGGATGCAGAGACCCACTCACATCCCAGGGAGAAGCCCCACACCAGAGCACGGGGATGCCTGAAGGGAGGCTAAGACCCCATGGGAGACCTGCGGGGAGAAGAGTCCACACTGGAGCAGCCTGTCCTTGAAGGACTGCATCCCATGGAAGAGTGACTCACACTGTGATAGTTTGAGGGGTGCCATTGCCCATGGGAAGGATTCATGTTGCAGCTCTCAGGGAGCTGCTGCTCATGCCACAGGCTCATGCTGGAAAAGTTCATGGAGAACTCTCTTCAGTGGGAGGGACCCCTCAGTGCAGCAAGAGAATGACTCCTCTCCCGGAGCAGGAGGAGCCTCAGGTGATGAACTGACCATAACTCCCATTCATTCCCTGGTTCCTGGCACCACTGAGGTACGAGGGACAGAGGAGGTGTGTAAAGAGGGGGTGAGGGGGAGGTGTTTTTAAGGTCTGTTTTTACTTCTCATTATCCTGCTCTGATCTTGTTAGTGATAAATCCCATATCTCTAATTCAAGYCTGTTTTGCCTGTGATAGTATTTGGTGAGTTGTCTCTCCCCATCCTCATCTCAACCCATTAACCCYTCATTTTATTTTCTCTCCCCTGTCCAGCTGTGGAGTAGAGTGATAGAGAGGCTTTGGTGGGTGTCTGGCATCAGTCAGACTCACTCACTACAACAAGTTACAAGAAAACAAACATGTGAGTTACAACCAACATGCCTTTCTTCAGATGTTGAAGTACAACTCATTGTCTTAGCACCAGATTTGTTCTGAAGGGGAATCTAGGTTGCAACCTCAAGCTGAGCAAAGAAGAAAAAACTCAAAATCCCAACAGAATCAAGAGAAACATGCTTCTCAAACTTCACAGTTTAATTTTTTCTCTGCTTCTCTACCTTCTAGTCAGTTGTTTCAATTCCAAAAGAAAAAAGTGTAATTGCTACAAGACTGTAAAAAAAAAAAAAAAGTTTACCAGATGCAATCCTTCTTTTAAACTTCCTGATTCATAAGGGAAGCACACAAAATTTCTTTTCCTAATGAACATCTGGCAGAAGAGAATGTGATTGTTGAAGATACAGTTCATGGTCTATTACCATTTGGTTATGAAATTGTCCCTAGTGTCAGGCTATGCTTACAGCTACACTGTGTTTCATTAACAACTCCATGACTGCATCATCTTAGAGAATCACACCTCATAAGAAAGTATTAACTTTTGTTGCCATCAGGTGATGTGAATTATTTAGCACTGTTGCAGTTTGTCCTTGAGAGACCAGCACATCACGGATGCTACTGGAAAAAAGGAAGATAAAAAAATCTGCCTAGTCCAGACACACCAGGATTTTTTTTTCATAAAAAGGTCCAGTTTCTCTTGCCTGCAAGACACAGAGTAATGCGCCACTAAATAAAGCCAACACTGTTAATTTAAGATGTCCAACAAACCCTAAGAATAGTACATAAGGACATTATYTTATGCTGTCTAGAATATGTGCCAAACAATAGTACTTAAAAGGGAACTTGGGCATTAGAGCAGCTGAGGCTGCCTCATGAATTTACAGGTATGTTCTCTCAGGAGGTCATTTAGTTCTTCAAGTTTTTTCCAGAGGCATTTAAGTCCTCTGGTAGTATTTCCAGTTTTCTCTACACAAGCCTGTGACAGCTTTTACTGGTTTCAACCTGTGAGATCATTTACAATTCCTTGGTATCTCTGAGCTTTTTTTTTTGGATTTTTTCCCCCATTCTAATCAATAGTGAGCTGTGCAACCTATCATACACCTGACCCACGCACCTGAAAAACAGGTTATATATCAACAATAACTAAAGACTTTCTTTACAGCTGGCAAAATGACAGCTGTTCTAAGRAAAGTAAAATCACCTATTACTTCTGCACCACTATCATTTTATGTATTCCTATATTCTTCTTGACACGTTCCAGTGGGATTTCCTAACACAGCACAATGGTTTAATGAATATTGTTTGTTGCAAAGTTGAAATTACTGTCAGTTACATATTGAAAGCCTCTTCARATGAGATCAGCTACAGAAATTTAATAATTGCAAAAAATTCCCTTTTAGTTCATACATAATGAAAAAACCCAATACATTGTATAACTGTACTTTAGTTCGTGTCACAGAACCTTGACTTAGCATGACTTACAAAAATGGTAAAACCCTCTGTACAATTACTGAGCAATTAAACATCAAGTGTCAGACCAGTCTTTGTTRGCAAAGATATAACTAGATACAAATCACTTTGATACAGTGCTGAGTAGCATCTCATGCCATTTTCATCTTAATGACTTCAAAACTGAAAAAAACATGTTTTATCTTTAGCTTGAGTAAACAGACTTCCTACAACACATTAGCTTTTAGTTTTTAGAACTGTTTCAGAGCTGATAAATTAAATTAAAAAGTCTGGATTTGTTGAAGTATGAAACAAGTGCATTAAGATATACATTTGAACAAACTCGTATGGACTCAGTTGTTCACTAGTTAGGTTAAGATAGCTGGCCCTCCCTCTCTGCCTCACTCCAAGAAATAGTTTACACACTGAAGTTTTACTACTCCAGCTACAACTATCCAGCATGAGAATAAAACTGTTAAATGGACAATTCACACACAGCAATTAAAGCTGCAACTACCCTACATTCCTGAAACAATGCATTGGTTATCTAAGGATTACTCAACTAGTTCAAGAACCCTAAGAAACTTCTGTTGTTTTTAAACCACATATTCTCCCTTCCCCCATAGCCACACTCCTCTGTAGAACGGAATTTATTAAGCACTCTTCTCCAAATACAACAAGSCATTTTGACTGCCATGAGTCAGTTGGAATTGTTCTGCTAGTTTGACTTCAAAACTGAACACCTTGCCCTAATATGATTTTAGAGCACTTCACTTTTWAAAAAAAATGTTAGGGATATAAAAAAACTCTCATAAGTGTCAATTCTTTTACTAACAATTAACATATATTTCAAAGCTGTTCTGGAGCTGGTCCTCTTTCTTGATTCTGAGGAGACAGTACTCAAAAGCGTCGTAAACACATTTCTTCAAACCACCACCATAACGAGAGAAGGGTATTCAGAAAGTAAACAAACCCTCCGCTTCTGTCAAGTCACTGGTTGTGCCCAGTGTCAGCCTGAGAACATACCTGGCTCAGTCTCTGTTTTCGGCGTGAAGTCTTCCTCTCTTGAAATACTCATTTCTGTCATTTGCTGTGTTACAGGCAAAGCGGCAACAGGCACGTTTCTGTTTAAGCACAGTGAAACATATAATTTACAACATTTAATTTTACATTCGTAATAAAAGCTTGCACTGCCCAGACTCATTAATGAACTACTGGTTCAGTCACTACTAATATGTTATCCTGACCTATACTTCTACTATCCTCAAAACACACTYCTTTATTCTATTTTAGTTTCCCTAGAAGAAAGCAGGCAAGTCTGTAATAAATTAGTTTTGTAGATAAATAAAACCCGTTCTTTTTTACTGCAGCACTATAATACCAAATATGTGAATAATTTCTAAATTTACATGGATCCATAGAGCCCTCTCAGGTCCTTTTTCCTCTGCAGACACTCACTGCATCAAGGCAGGATTGCTGCAGGCCTTCCTGCACACTCACAGCACATTCAACTGTCACAGTACAACCTTAATTTTACCTTGTTTTTTCAGATGTGCTGCCAGCAGCACCTTCACAGTTGTTTAAGCTAGTGTCTGCTCTCTGTACAGATGCAGAGTCTGAGGTAGGACTGTTTGAACCACTGGTTGTTCCTATATAAAAAGAATTTGACAAGTTATKAACAAATTGCAAAAAACACGTTAATCAAATAGTCTACTATACAGCTATGAACTGCCTGCATAGCATTTTCAATGCTACTGCTTATTATTTTTTACTTAAAGACACTTTTTACTTAATAACCAAAATACAGATTGCATAAGAAAATGCTAACAGAAGTGGCTAAGTGGGAAAGCAAGTCATGGTTGAATGCCAAGCAAACCAGAACACATTACACAGAAATTATTCTTATCTTTGTTGTGCTTTAAAGTAGTATTCTCCTTGAATATTCATTCTTTCAGTTTAGCTTTCAGAAGTTCTGCTAAAAAATGTTCTAGTATGGCTTGTAATCCTCTGTATATTTTATTTCWAAAGAAAGAAAGAAATCCAACAACTCCCCACACCCTTACCCATTGGGCTGATTCTACCACTATTTTGCTGCCGCTGAAGATGTTCTTTGTAACAAACGGAACACATCCCATTTGTCCTAGGATTTCCATAAAATCCACATCCTGTACTACACAGCATAGGCCCTGGGGTCTGGTTTGTCTCCTGAGTCATCTCGATGCTGTAAATAAAACCAAAAACTGCATTAGGAGCTGGCATGTCACCAAAATCAATTACAGGGTTAAAAGTATTAAGAAATAAAAGAATTGTAAGTATGTCTGCTCACCCTGCCCCACCAAGTGATATCACCATTCTTAAAGAGGGTTATATGAATGTTAATATACCATTCAAGACTGCAATTTATTGCTAAGTAACATCATTATGAACCTTTAAGACAAGAAAAAGTGTCATCATACTAATACTGAGAAATAATACACTTGCTGATCACTGAACCGCATGTGCAGGTTAATTTAATTTGACTGACATAAAAACCTCAAGCACCAGCTGCTGAGCACTAACAGGGATGTGCAGAATAAGTAAGACTAAATTCATACCCACAAAACAGTTCTGGCAAATAACGTAGCTTATTTTTGCTGGACTCCAGCAGAGGCAAGAGACTCCAGCAGTAAAGCCCTGCTTTTTCAGTGCTGATCTCACATAATTTTGAGACTAATTCCACAATTAGCAGTACTTACTCTCACAAAACTCTTCCGAGGGAAGTAACATTAACAATTCCAAACTGTTGAGTATATTCTATTACATAGTTTACACATTTACAAAATAAAAACCCCGTTCTATCATCAAGTAGTGTCAAGACTTCTAAGCCTCCCAGAGGCAGACAGTGCTAAGCATTTTAAAAATAAGGTTTTCACCTTCACTGCCTGTTAACCTCTGCAAAGCAAGGTTAGTAGAAAACTGCACAGCAGCCAAACCCTTGATTCCCAAGGGAAATAAAACTGGAACACAGTAATCATGCATTTGCTACAAATTGAGGACATGCAATAATATTACACTAAAATTTAAATTTGGTAGAAGCTGTGCACAAGGCACCTGAAGACATTTTAGTATAAACTTTGGATTGATGTTTTGCTATTCAGAAACTGTCACAGTAAGAGATATTTGGCAGCTGACACTTGCTAAAAGTCAAAAATGCCAAAAGCAAATTCATTACACTGTTAAGAAAAATGCTTCTAATTAAGAGAGCCCACACTGCAAGTTGTACACTTATGTTTCCCAAGTACTACAACTGCAACTCACAAATGCCTTTATCTAAATTAAACTTCTGGGATCACAGTAAACCAAAACCAGGAGAAAGTAAACAAGCAAAAATTCATCTTGTCTGCTGGTGATCACAGGACCTAATTTTCCAGGCATAAATAGCTGTACTATTTATAGCTTTACAGCACCTTCCAGGTATAAATAGTGTCCTTTCCGGCTACAATACGGYTTCACACTTACTCTGATACAGTTTTACAGCCAAACACGCCAGTCAAGGGAGCTAGAAAAAAGCCTGAACCACGTAGAGGAAGTCTAAAAAAAATCTTGTCATCTTTGACAAGATGTAGACCTATGTGTATGTAATACAAAAAAAGACAACTTCTGCTCTTTTGCTACTAACCAGATAAGATCAACATGCTATCAAACACACTGCCAACATCAACTGATCTGCTTAATTTCCAAGTTAGTGGGCTAAAACAAATTTCACCACTTACTAAATGATGTTTTAGGTGCCAACTTTAACATTCTAGCACAAACCAGACACTCAGCAGCTCCTTYGGTCTGCAGAGTCTTCCACTACTTGAAATGCATGCCCCTAACGGAACGATCAAGTCGTTGCTACCCAACGCGGAACAAGTCGTGCTTTTCCAGGCTCCGGAAGGCGGCCGTGGTTTYTTTCACCCGCGGTTATTTTCAGGGCGCCTCCCGACAGTGGGAACCCCGCTCCAGCGCACGCACCCGGCTGACCCTTACCGCAGCCCGGCGCCGGGGCTCCCACCGCCCGCTCGGCGGGTCGGTCACATGGGCGGACGAGCGCCTGCGCTTCCGCCTGTCAGGCGGCRGCGTCGTGACGGGCCCGGGCCACCCGGCCGCCCGCTGAAGTCAGTCCCTATTTATATCTCCCGCAGGCYGCCGGCTCCGGCGGGAGGAGGCGCCGGCGAAATCCGACTGCCCTTCCCTTCCAGGGCGGAGCGGCGAGAGCGGGTGCTGCTGACCTGCAGCCCAGAAAATGCGGCATCACCAGCCCGCTGCCTCCCGCGATGGGCGCCCCAGCGCAACCATCTCCACCAATGCGCCCCTCAACCCGGGGCGGGTAGGGTTACATCCAACCGCCCCTCTCCGACAGGAGGAAAAAACGAAACTGGAAAAGGTCTCCTTCCACTTGCACCCTCGCCGTCACCAGCCCAAYTCGGAGGAAGGGGAGGGTAAATCCCGTTAGCGACCCCGGTCGCGCACCTCAGTCACCTCTTGGGCCCCGAGGCCATGGCCAGGCTGCCGCCGTCCCGTCGGGCGATCCCACACCGGCGGCGTAACGACAAAAACGAGGGCCCTAACGCGCGCTGAAACCAGCCCCAAAACGCCGGCACTGCGTTAGCAACGGGCTCACTGACCTAAATATTAATTTGGCTCAACATCCTCCTCCCGAAGAGGGATCACGACAACCACGAGAAACACAGGAACAAAACAAAAGGACAAGGGCTGCGCGGGTCACTCGCCGCTCACGGCCGCGCTCGGGCGAGGCAGAGCCCGGTGTCGGTACGGGAGAACCGAACCGGCACAGGGAGATCCCCAGGCGGGTGCAGTCCGGCGRCTGACTCAGACAAAGGGGGGGGCTCCTGCCAAGCGCCCGCAGTGCCGCGTGTCTTAAGTGCGTCGCCCACCCCCTCCGCCTCCTCCGCCTCCGGGACACAAAAGACSCCCGAGACTGCCGGGCTGAGGAGCGGCGGCAGAGGGCGGGGGTGTCCGGCCGCGCCGCTCCTCGCAACCGCCTGAGTCACGGTCGGCCCCGCCGCCGTCAGGGCCCACGCCGCCGCCAGACACAGGAACCTCATTGTCTCGCCGCTTGCCTTGCCCCGCACCGGCCCCGCCGAAGGCCCAAGAAGAGGCCCGGGCACACCCCGCTGCCGTGAGGGCCTCGCGAAGCCGAGCCCAGCCTGCCACCCCTCACCCACCTGTTCCCGGCGGGGGCCACAGACCCCGCGGCGGGTGCCGGAGAAGGCGCCGCGGACAGCTCCGGGCGGCTGCGGGGAGAGCGCGGGTTGCGGGGGGCGCCGGGCTGGCGGCCGCGCCGCCGCCGCTTCGCTCCTTTGTTCCCGCAGCGGCGGCCGTGTCGGCAGCAGCGCGAGGCRGGACCCGCCGTGCGTGGAAGGCGGGCGGCGGGAAAGCGCTGGAGGCGGGTGGGTGGGGAGGAGGAAGATGAAGACGGCGACGAGGAGGAGGAGGAGGAAAAGGAGGAGGAGGCGGAGGAGGGAGGAGCCCAACCCGCCCGGCGGACGCGGCTCCTCCCCCTGCCCGCCCGGCGGTGCATGCGTGCTGCCGGACCGCGCTCCGCCCGTTACCGCTCTGGGGCGGGGCGGTCCCGGTGCCGCGCCGGCCGTTCTTCCCTGGAGCCACGTCACGGAGCGCGGGAGCCCCGGGYCGGGAAGGCTCCGCGGTGGCGGAGYGCCTGCTTACCGCTAGGTGTCCGTGGGACCGAGTGCCTCCGAGCCGGCACACTGCGGCGCGTCGAGTCTTAGAGAACGTAGATTGCCTTCAAAATAATTTTCTTTGGYATTTCTTTCTTGTTATTTGACCTAAATTTTCCTACAAGATACAGGCGTTTTGTGAGATTGAAAGTAAAAATGCAGCAGCATTGCCGCGAAACGGAAGAGAACTTCTAATTTAAATTGCCGATCATAAATTTCATTTTTAGTTGTCTGATAAAGTAGTCGTTTCRCTGCTCTGAAGAGCAAAGCTTCACAGAAAACGAAGAATAAGGAAATAACTATCCATTTTACTTAATCCAATGTTAACGAGCTAATTCTACTTGCCATTTTAGACAGAATCTTATCCTCCAAGAGGTTAGTGCCTTAAAAAGTACCGTGAGATTTACAAAAACTACCTTGGAGACCTTTTTTAACTTGTGATGTTTGGAATGTCGCAGCCCATCAAAGGAGGACACTCCCTGGGTAACCCTAGGATTTTACCACAAAGAGCGAAAAATCGCAACGGTGATTTTGGACCTCCTGGTTTTTGCTTAGCAGCATCACAAACAAGCTCTCTTCTGAGGAAATAAGTGACTGGTTCGAGGGATGCACTTTTAAAGAAGTCTTTTCTGATGAACATACTCATTGTAGACCAGAACATACTGCCCACACTGTCTTACAGCTGTTGTTTCTGGTTGTATGTTGTGAATTCTTCAAGAATGTGAGTACCTAGAACTTGGCAGATGAGAGAAGCAGGAAATAAGTGGTTTGGGAATCTGAGCAGGGTTCCAGACACTCCTTTGAAGGACTGTAAACTCACCTCTTGATGAAGGGCATGTGCCCCCTGGAGAGGCTTGAAGTGTGGCATTCCTGAAAAGTTTTGGTGGAAATACATTGTTTTTGGACGTGTAAGGTGTGCAGTTCAGCAGAGGGATGAGTGACTGTCTTTCCGACAGATTCTTCTCTRAAATGCCTCGGACTACTTCATGGCATATAATTTTAGGCTTTCACCTAGGAAGGATAGTAGAAGACTGCCAGTACTTTCTTCCCTGCTACTTTCTTCTGTAATGCTGACATTTGAGTACCTGACCTCCACTCTAGGGACTAAAAGAAGCATAGACTAAATTTTTCTGTGTACTAGTGAAAGTATTATGAACTCCCATTCTGGGGTACAACAAGATAATGCTTAAGTATTATTACAATTATGCATATTGTTATAGTATTAGAATTATTATTACTATGGTGTAATTTAAGGCATGGTGAGTCGTGAATCTCTGTGACTGTGGTGAACAAGTGCCTCAGTGAAGCTGGCTGTGTTGATCCTGTCCAGTGCTTCTCATTTTCCTCTCCTTGTTGTGCCAATGACACATCAGTCTTGTCCAGACTTATTTTAATCTTCAGCGTTTACTGTGCTCCCAAAAGTCCTGTCAGTCCGTGGACTATTCTGCATAGCACTCCCTTTGGAATTCCCCCAAATCCTCACATTCTGCTCTCACATGTCTTATTTTCAACCCTCAAGACTTCTTTTTAATATATGATAGTTTTTTACTTTTGTACCTYGTTTTGTGATGGTGCTTTAAATAGTTTTGCACCAACAGATTACCCAGGGGCTGTCTCAGCTACTAGTTTAATTTCTCTGATGACTGCATTGCTTTAAAACCAAAATCAATGCACAGAATATAATCTATGGTTTGATAGTCTGTACTTGTGACTGGAAAACTATATCTGACGATAGGTATTACAGATTTCTCCATCCAACTCTTTTCTGCAACACTGCAAGGAAGAAGCCCACGTGTTTGGATGTTTCTGTCATCCAAAGCACTGCAGTTGTTTATGATACTTAGATGATCTAAATCAGTAGTGTCCAAAGTGAGGTACACAAGATGATCTAATGGGGTGCAGGAAGAAAACATTAGAAGTTCAGTCATGTATATATACAACTGATAAATTAAGTATTTGGACACTAGGTGTGCGTGCTYAGAAATGCTTTACTAATAGGGGTGCACCAAAAAAGTGAAGTTGTAGGAACCTTTTTAGGTCACTCAAATCCAAGTAATTGCTGTGCCCTGACAAATTTATCAGTGGAGACAACTGATCTAAATTATGCCAGGGTGGGTTTTTTGTTTTGTTTTGTTTTGTTTTGTTTTGTTTTTGTTTTTGTTTTTTTTGGGGTTTTTTGTGTGTTTTTTTGTCGTTGTTGTTTTTGTTTTTTTTTTTTCTCATGCAATAAGAGGATAGATTATTTACTTTATTTGGCCATGTATCTTCCTCTAAATTGTTTTCCCGAGAAAAATTGCTGTACTAGTAGTGTATATCTATTTGTCTTTATAATCCTGATTGATTTTTTCTTTTTTTTTTTTCTTCCTACATTTTAATAGGAGTCAGGTGGGGTCGTTCAGACTGCAGGGAATTTCTGCCCACTCTAGCAATTTATTTTATGTATCTAAAAATTAAAACATTGCCTTACATTGCCTTGTTGGATTTCTCTGTACTTTTGGGCATCTCCTAAGCAAAGAACAAACTGTACTTGTGGTATGGCCACATATCCTGATAGAGAAAGCCTGAAACGCCACCAGTTCTCAGTCCTGGAGATTCAACAAATGTGTTTTAATTTTTCACAAAAGAGATGAGTATTTGGAGGTGGATGTTGTAGCTGTAGTGTCAAATGGTAAAGAGGTTATAGGGGTGAGGTAGCAGAGAAGTAGCAGTATGAAAGCAGGTGAATCTGCAGCATCTATTTGCTCCATACAGATGAGCACTGTCTTTGTTCACACAATGCTCATGGTGGTGGCAACAGTTTTTGTCTGTGTAGCTGTACAGACCCGGCTAAGTTACACAGCTCTACCTGTGGACAGAGTCTGCCTTTCTTAATACCTTTCCTTATGATCAGTGTAGTTGTAAACTGGGGGTTTTTTGCCTGATACTAGGATGTATGTCATACAGAAGATAAATTTGTCAGGACACAGCAATTACTTAGRTTTCTGTGTGACATAAAAACATTCCTACAACTTCACTTGGAGCAATTCACCTTTCTATCTTTTCAAAGTGGGATTCTTTTGACCTAACTTGGAAGTGCAAATTATAGTTTGCTTACCACAGAGATGTAAATATTTGGCAGGATATTGTCAGTACTGGTCTATGAATGCCCTCATTAGGTCTAAGGAGGAACACCCACCCCCCTCCACCACCCCTTCAAAACAACATAAGTTTGATTCTCTCCTCAAAGGAGTTTTCAGGACAATGCTATTTCTGTTTTCAGTTTCCTCAGAAAAATGTCTTATCTCCCTTCCCTGTACCCCAAGACTTTCATATGGTGGGAACCCCATAAATTAGAGTATTGGGTCAAAAGCAACCTAAAGTAAATTTCTCAGAGAATGAAAATTATGAATATGAATTGGTGGAACCGTAAAAGAAATTTACCTTTTAAAGCTGCTTACATCATTCATACAAAAGAGCGCAAGAAATTCTTATGCCTTGGAGCTAAGACTGGATCAAGAACATAGAAAGGAATAAACTTAACTCTCCTGCCATATGGAGACTCATGCAGTACTAGCAGCATTGTAATGGGTGTAAAGGGAATTGGGTGTAAGGAAGCCAAAATTGTTTTGTGACAAGTATGGAACATTTTAAAGGATGGGATTTTAAAGGCATAACTGAAACTTATATATCAGGACAAAAAATTTCCTCAGTAACAGGAATAAGGCAGAGTACTGCCAATTTCGGAAGACTAGAGTTGATATGAGGCTGTCCTGGGTTGTAGTATAAAATATGCAAAAGTATTCTATCACCATCTTCACAAACTGTTGAATCCAACTGTTGAAGCAGTGTCTCCCAGACCCCTCCCCCTGGACTATCTTCTGTTAATGGCCCATCAGATGCCTT
>QVAJ01000651.1:113217-137415 GCA_003546035.1 Mixornis gularis | reverse complement strand
CCTCCCACTGGGTGCAGCATCCCACAGTAGGTATGGTATGTGTTGGGAGCTTGGGGTGTTAATGGCCCATTATGGAGAAAGATAAGGACAATGCCCCAGCTGGTATCAACCGTTGGGCCATTCTCAAAAGGCACCCACCCCCAACTCTTTTTCAGCAGATGAAATTGAATATATTCTTTAACCCAGGACAAAAGTGTTACAGGGGTCTTCTTTGGTTAAGCATTTCAACAGTTTTTCTACTAATTACAACAACGTGTCATAAGATAATAAGCCAGAAAAATCTACAGTGTGTTTCCAAACTCTACTTGCAGTAAACCCCATAACAAACCCAAATCTTTTGTTTGTTAGTGTTTTGCAGCACTGAATGTTGCTGCAGAACAATTATAGAAGCTTCTCTGTGCTCTTTCAGTAACGTAATTATAGCTGTTATAGTACTGTGTTGTACACTGAGGATTATCAGCTCTGGTTCCTAAAGAGACAGTAAGGACAAAATAAATGACTCTTCTAAAGCAAATGACTGCTTTGAAAACAAAATAAGACATCTAAAAACAAAAGTGATAAAATATTTAAAAATAAATATTATAGATTTATGTATCTCATGGCAGTCATTTTACAGAACGTTGTGATACACTTTTGATTAAAATCATTGATTTCACTGATATCACTGACACTGAAAGAGCTGTCATATTAAAATAAGTAAATTGGTTTTCTGGACTTCTAAAGTATATGTTCTTCCTCTTGCAAGTTTTTGTGATTACCAGTATTTTGAAGCAGTCCTTTGTTATTTTTGTCAACATTTTAAAGAGAAATATTTAAAGCACATTTTCCTGCCATGTTTAAAATTTCTTCTCTCAGACTACAGCATCAGTGGAAAGATTTTCCAATTTTTTTTTTTTCTTCTGGGAAAATATCTTAGTTGATGGAATGTTCAGATCTTTTGTTTAATTCCTTCTCCTACATCTCTGCATCTCTCGCTCTCTCTTTTTACTTGGGCCAATTTCAGGAAACATTTGAGCAAATGGTCCTTGTCATAAAGAAGATGTCATCTGATGTCTAAATCAGAATGCATGTATGGCTTTAGCTGAGTAGAAATTAGTTAGGTGCTCAATATAAATCAATTGATTAAAGATTTATTTTGGTTCTATATGGTCCAAACCAGAATCTATCCTTGTCGAAGTTAAGATATATTTAATCAGAATTTTTATTGCACTGGTATTCAATATCATATTTCTTGAAAACCTTCCTTATATTTTACTTCCATGTATGGATGGTCCCATTGACATCAGAGCATTTGATCACATGGCAAAGTCTTATGAAATATGAAGTAATCTCAGACCCTTTCATATTACTAGGACATCAGGATATTGACAGTTGAATGATTGGTTTTAGTACACTTGTTTTTCAGGTTGTCTGGGAGAAATCCTAAATAAATCAGCAAGAATCAATGCAGGAGCTCAGTGTGGGATCTCTCTCTTTCACTGTAATTATAGACTAGGTGTTTCTTCATGTGTAAAAACCACTATAAAGAGGTTGTATAAGGATGCTTTTGCAGAGATTTTTGTTTGATTGCTTTTCTTTTCTTTTTTTATTTTTTTTTTCTTTCAGGATCTTTTGATAAGCCTTAGACACCAAAAGATTCAGTGTTAAGGATACTTCCATTCACAGTCACTTCAGATAAACTACAGATACTTTTTCAAATATATTGCTTTATATTTCAACAAAGGTGAACGATAGTTCTTAAAAACAAAAAACAAAACCAAAAAACCCCCCAGAATAAAACCAAAACACCACCCCGCATCATAAGGGCAATCATTGTAATTCCATACCAAAAAAAATACTGGTTGCTGATAGCTGATTAGAGTTACACTAAGCATGTTCTTAATTACATTATTAATGAAATTTCCTTCAGCTGGGTTAACCCAGGCAATTTAGGACAGTGGGTATTCATAAAATTTTTGTGTTCAAAAGCTCTTCAGTCTTCACACCAGAGTCTCATGGTAAAACTTCAAGAAATTTCATTTTTGAGAGAACTCTCTTAAAAAGTAGTTTGGTAGATTTTTTCTGAAGCTCTCATCCAGATATTTGTCCATACAAATTGAACTTACATAAAGTTCATGTCTCCTTTTAGCTCTACTACAAGTGTACAGCAGTATTACAGCAGTGCAGAGCCTTCTGACAGTCAGATCATCCTGATCAGGCTGCTGAGACAGAGTATGAGGGAAACCCAAAATAAGAAGGACCTGGACCTGAGTTGAGGGGAGGGGCAGAAGAAGGTCAGAGGCTGGAGCACGTCTCCTATGAAGACAGTCTGGGGGAGTTGGGGTTGTTCAGCTTGGAGAAGAGAAGGCTCTGGGGAGATGTTAAAGCATCTTCCAATATTTGAAGGGGACTACAAGAGAGTGGAAAAGGGGCTTTTGACAAGAGTGTGTAATGATATGACAAGGGACAATGGCTTTAAAATGAAAGATGATAGAATTTGCTTAGATATTAGGAAAAAATCTGTGCTGTGAGGGGGTGAGGCACAGGAACAGGTTGCCCAGGGAAGTTATGGATGCCCCATCCATGGAAGTTTTCAAGGCCAGGTTGGATGGGGCATTGAGCAACATAGTCTAGGAGGTTTGTTCCCTAGGCTGAATACCAGAAGCAATGTCATCTGGTCCATGGAGACATTGCTTGGCATTTTATGTAGAGATTTCAGTGACTGATTCACCTTTCCAGTATAGCCACAAGAAAATATTTAAATAAAATTTAAATGGTATCATTACCATTAGAAATGGAGGGCAGATTACTACCATGTTTGCTTCATACAACTTACAAGAGGAGAGTATGGCCAAATTTGTAAATGGTTACCAGTCTTAAAAAATAAGATTCAGAAATTTGGGCTCTTACATTTCAGATATTTTATAAACCGGTCCTAGAGAAACCTAGAGAAATTAAAGAAATATTTTATTTGTTTTGGGCCAATATTAAATGAGCAGAGTGAGATTCATAAGCCTTCTCATAAAAAGTTTCTGTAAGAATAAATGTCTTAGATTTAAATATATCTTCCTATATCTCTCAACAAATCTTTGCCATGGAACCAGATAGAAAAACAAAGCAAGGTAGCAGCTATTCCTCTATAATTAAAATGTGCACTCTGTGAAAATTACAGACCTGTAACAGTAATGAACAATTATGTGATGAGTTGCTGCTTTGCATAGCTGAAACAAAGAGCTCACAAACCTTTTACTAAATCAGTTCATGAATTCGAACGAGTCCAGGTGACATTTTTAATGACTAGGACTGTGTATGCACCAACAGTGGAAAATCTAGACTGGCATGAGCTCAGATGTCTCAGAACAATCTGCTTAAAGTTAACAGAATGAAGTAACAATATTTTGATGGACTGTTTTGATTCTGAAAACATTTCAATGGTTCAAGAAATACTAATAATGTATTAATTACATTTTTCTGGATTAATAATTAATTTTGAGAGTCTGAGAACCCCCAGATTAAATGCTGCACAAACATAGTTAAAGGGAAAAAGCAGCAGACTGTTATTTATACCACCAGTTTCACTGAACCAGAAAATCACCTTAATAAATGAAGGCTCATTGAGAGATGTTCAAGATCAGTCTGGGAGATTAGTTTACCAGAACTAACACTCACTGGTGGGTCAGTTAAGGGAATCATGATTTGGCTAGGATAAAAGGAAGGGGAAGGGCAAGGGGAAAGGGAGTGGGGGAAGGGGAAGGCTAAAGGGAAAGGGAAACACAGGTTGTAAAAATATTTGTATCTATATCTATTTGTATCTACATCTAAGCAGGAATTCACATTTTGGGGCATGACAGAATGCATTGTAGATGCATTGAATCATAGAATGGCTTGGTTTAGAAGGAACCATAAATACAATCTAGTTCAAATCCCCTGCCATGCCCAGGGACACCTCCCACTAGGTTAGGTTGCTTTAAAGCCCCACCCAGCCTGGCCTTGAACACTTCAGGTACAGGGCATCAGCCCCATCATAGCAAAGAATTTCTTGCTAATGTCTAATCCAAATGGCTCATTCTGGTTTAAAATTGTCCCCTGTTGTCCTATTGCTATCAGTCCATGTAAAATAATTATGCTCTTCCACTGGGACAGTGCTGTCCTATAGGAAAATGCTGTGCATTTTACTGTCCTATATGGCAATCCTCTCTGCCCAATTAAGTGTGAGAAGGGACTAGTTCCCCACCTGAACCCATCCCTGCACATTCAGGTTATTCAGCATTGATCTACACAGTATCTGACAAGCAGAGTGAGGCAGCTGTCCTCATGTACATGCCAAGTCCCCCGTTCCCAGACCTAGGAAAGGCAATACCTGCTGTGTAAGCAGTCCTTCGGAGCAGATGTTGTGCATCCTGAAATTCCTTGAGTTTTCTTAAACAAGGAGTAATAAAGCTTATCTTATCTTCACTCCCTTGAACTCTTTGCCAAAGAAACACCATGCCATTGGCTTCTGGAAGTTGCTTGCTTTAGTTTCTAAATTTATAAGAGAAATTGCATCAAAGAACACAATAAAGGACATCAGTTTGGAGGGGTTTTCTTCGGTATTTTTGGGGTTATTCTGGTAAATTGGTTGGTTGGTTAGTGTTTTTTATATAGACATAGAAATGGAATGTTGATTTCCCTTATGGATTGATTTGGAGACTACGTCAAGAGGTTCTGCCTAGTGAATTCTTGCTTTGATTTTTCTTTTTTTCCTCTGTAGCAGGTTAAATATAGGCCAAGGGATTTGATAAGGAACAGAATGAAATTCAGTAGAGGTCTGTCAACCTGAATTAAAACTCTATTGTTTAATATTCCCTCTTTAAAAGTAATAAATATTTGATTTTTTGTTTAATTGAACCTTTTAAATTGAAATATGCACTGATGACTTAAACAGTCTCAGTAATAAAATCATCAGTCTCAATAAACATAATTGCTCTTAACTTTGTGAATTTTATAAGAGCATAAGTTTTATGTATTTGTATAAATATTTTACATTCTTTGCTTTGTATAAAATTTGAAAGTAATTTCTTTAGTGCTCTAAAAAAGCCTGAAGTAATTTGATTTTTTAATAACATGACTATCAAGTGCATATCCAAGCAATGATGTGTAACATACAAATACATCATATTATATATGACTGTGTCAGAAGCAAAGCACTGTCAGGAGTTCTAGACAAGCTGACTGATAGCAAAATAAAAAGGAGACTTTTGTGCCAGGTCAGTGTTTCATGGATTTAAGGCAACATTTTTTTCCCCTTTCTTTTTAAGTAAAACTATATGAGACAAAAGAACAACGTACTCAGATCAATTGGGATTTCGTTGGACGCAAAATATATATGAAAAAATCTGGTTTTGCAAAAGAAATTATTTTCAGCTATCCAAATGATTTCTTATCTGAAAGTCTGTAATATTTGTTAGATAATTTTCAGTTTTCTGAAAAAAAACCCCAAAAAAACAAAAAAAACCAAAAATACCAGTACTAGACTAGCTACTTAAATCTGTACACAGTTTAGAGAAAAGATTAACAGAAAACTCTAGTTGGGGAAAAAAACTACTGGTGCCAATGAGCTAAGCCCTGGTGCCAAGTAGCTGATTTATGATTTTGTGCTTTTTATGATTTATTCAAGTCTTAGAGACTGACATATAAACTTTTTAAAAGCAATTTTAAAATATATCAAAAATGCTATCAGCATCAGCGAAATTCTCCACATAACTCATTTCAGATTTCTGCTCATTGTTCTTTCCTTTCTGAAGCTGCCTGGACCTGAATTCCAGAAACTGAGAAGTGACTTTTTAGACCGTAATTTCCCCAAACTCTCTTTCTGTCCTTTTTTTGAAAAAAGGTATAAAGACATCAGCAAGCTCCATCAGCACCTGCAACTGCAAACCATCCTGCACTGTGGGCTTGTGTTAGACCAAGTGATCTCTCACTCTACCTTGACTTTGACTTCCACAGAGCCTGAATGTAGGATCAGGGGCCTCTAAAACCTAGGAATAAAGATTTCAAAAAACCCCATTGAGTACCTCAGCTTTGTCTATTATCGCCAGGTCCTCTCCCTACTAAGCAGTGGGCAGCAGTTCACTCATCATTCCTTCTCCTACCAGTGAATTTCTATAAGCTTGTCTTCCTACCCTTGACATCTGTTCTGAGTGCTCTCACTCTTCTTTGGCTCTTGGATCTCCAACCCAACACATACAAGCCATGTCTTTTTGGTACCTCTCAAGAGCCCAGTGCTCGCCTCCACCACTCCTTGTACCTCCTTTATGCATCTGAGCTCAGGCAGGAGTTCCTTGTTTATCTTCAGCCCTTCTGCCTCACTTGATCAATTTCCTGCATGTTAGAATGAATCCTTCTGTGTTTTGAGGAGATTGTCCTTGGAAGCCAACCAGCTCTCTGGAACCATTTTTCTTTTCAGGACAGTCTCCCACAGGATCTCACCAACAACAGTGTTAAACAAACTGGGATCCACTCTAGGGGCTTATGCTTGTAGATCTGCTGTTTTTCTTGATCATCTTTCTCAGGATCTCAAACAGCATTGTCTCATAGTAGCTGCAGTCAAGGCGGCCCTCAGTGGGCACTTTACCAATCAATCCTTCTTTATTCATGTGAAATAAACCCAGCGCAACTGCTTCTGCAGATTCCTGGCATCAAAAAGTTGCTTTGGTTCTCAGCACAAACTTTGTATAAAGTTCTTCTCTTAAAGCTAGTGAGTTGTAGTGGTGCATTTTGAGTTTTACCAGTTTTCTGTATGCATCTGTTCTTTGTTTTATACTGTTTTTGTATAAGTTACAATGGTTTGTCCCATGTAACCCCATGTTAAACCCTTCTTGGTTTCCCCCGGGTGATTGTCAGGTGTCAATCACAATTATGGGTCCTGTCCATCACCTTACAGTCTCACCCTGATGTCTAGAAGGTTCTAGTGAGGATGTTGAGTGATTGGCAGGGTCCCCGGTGTGTCCCCCTCCCCGCCTTGATGTACTGATTGGTTCTATTGACTGTCTTTTATGTTCTGAGTCACTCCCTTCACCCTTTGGATTGGTTCCAAGCTGTCCCCTTCCCATTTCTCCACCCCCATACTTAGGGTGCTGTTCAGAGAGGAAAGCCGGCTTTGGCGGGCTGACTCTGGGTGTGAAGGAGTTCCGCATGGACTTGATAAAACCCAGCTGAGGTCCCCCACCAGAGTCCACCCTTTTATTTCTCACCACTGTTCACGCTTCTGAGGGGCAAGGACCCACAGGATTGGGGAAGTCTCTCAGAATACGGAACCGTATCTTCACTGTGGCTCCAGTGCCAGGGCTGGCCAGGCAGCGTGGGACAGGGGCCCCAAGACACACCAAACCACTGCAGTGAGCCATGTGAGAAAGGGGTGTGTGTGTGTGTGTGTGTGTCTGTGTTAGTTGTTTATTAACTATTCTCACAAACGGCCTCCGACTTCTTTGTGAGCCACAACATTTTGCTGTACCTGATATTCTGGTATTAACTTACGTGTATGACTGTCCTTCTTCAGATATACATTTTCTGTTCATGAAAGCTTAAAAAAAAGAGGAAAATATTTTATGCTTATTGAAATATGCATATGAATTTTTGACATTTAGTTATAGAGCTGTATTAGTCTAATTTAATTTAAAAAGGTTTCACATTTTAAGTGTTAGCAGTGCCTTATGAAATAAGAAATTTTTGTACTCCTCAGCTATCAAAAGTAAGAGTTTTTTTGATTTACAGTTAATAGAAAAATGTGAAAATATATCTTCAAAATAAATTTAAAAGAAGAGACAAACACAAAATAACCCCTAGGATTTTCCTATTCTATTAATGTTGTTGAAAACAAAATAAAAATCTATGTTTTCCAGGTGGTTTTAAATTTATTCTGCTTATAAATTAAGGGGAAACTTTTAAAAGGGTGTCATTTGTACAGTTACCTTTTTACAGCTTTTTCTACTGGAAGGCTTAAGAATTTTGGCTGCAGTAAACAGAAAAAATAATTTGACTCAAGGCACTTTCTTTTCCTTTGGTTATAATGGTAGGAAGCTTCTTTTCCTTCCCCCTTTAGCAATAAAGTTGCAACATTCAGGCTTCATTCAAGTAGAAAACATTGAATAATATGTAAGAAATCCTGAGTAGCATCTGTGATTTAGTCAGTTTGCTAATAAAACATGACAAGATACATACAGTGTGTCTACTCCTCAGGAACTGGCTGGACATCGGATATTGCATGAGGATTGGACATAAATAATAAATCATTTTGTTTTGCTTCACTTCTCCATGTATCCTTGCTTTTCTTCAATAAACTGTCTGTATCTTAATCCATGATTTTTTGATCTTATTTTCTCTGTGGTCCTGCAGAGGAGAGGGAGTGATAGAGTGGCTCAGTGGGCACTTCACAGCCAGATAAAGTCAACGCATCACATTAAAAAAAAAAAAAAAAAAAAAAAAGAAAAATCAGGGTTTTAATAACCTCGTGCTTATAAAAGAGATTATCGTGAAATTATTAAATTAATGTTGACAGGTCATGTCGATTAACACAAAATCACTTAGACATATATTTTGGTAAACGTTTGTTAAATCCCTTCTTCAAAAATTACACTGAAAGAGCTTTAGCAGTTTTCTACAACCTTAACAGTGGTGGCGGAGATCAATTAGGTGTTGGGTCAAGAAGACACTCATAATACATCATCATAAAACAAGATGCCTTAAAATGAATGTAAAGAGGTTTTTTTAAGATGGAGACAGGTGAAATGTCTTTGATTCTGATGGCATTTTTGTGAATTACAGAGTTAAATTTTTATGTTCTTTATATTTTAGTATATAATTTATAGAAAATTAATATGCACAGTTTATGTGCAGTTAATATTTTCTGGGAAAATGTTATTGTAAATCAATATGAAACCCTTAGCAACAAGTGATAATAGGAAATACTAAACAGTAGTTAATTACTTTATGACTATTTGCAACAAAATTATATATAAATTTGGAACCAGAGTTCCTGTATAGATGCATATTTTGCAAAGTATATATTCATTAAAACTCTTATCAAAGCTTCAGAAAACTGCACCATGAAAAAAGATTTTGTTAAACAACTATTTAAATATTCAATTGTGTGTCTAATCACGTGTTAGTCCATGAACTTCTTAGTACAAACTTTTTATTTTCCCTTTTTTTTATCTATGTTTTTATTAGGTTAAGATGAGAAATATCTAATACTGTGGGATCTCTGTCCCATGCATACTGTAATAAATATTTGCATTGATTAATAATTTCTTCTAAGTCTCATGAGATTTTTCCCTCTGCTTAAAATATGCAAACGACTGTATAAGGAATCACCAGATCAGTGTGCTTCCACCATTTCCTGAAAACACATTTGATTTATACTTCCTAATTCCTTTTCCTCAGGATGCACAAGATTTCAGTTAGCATTGCAATCCTATCATGGTACTCCATGAAACACTCAGAATAAACTCTGCTTAGAACAGAGTGCATGTCATACATTGAAGTGCAATTGAGCTTGAGCACTGTTATAGAAAGGGAACAAAAAGCTGAAGGTAGTGACAAAGTCCCTAATTACTTAAATGGCATGGTATTAGGCCACTAGTGGATTCTGCATGTTGGAGTTTATATATTGTGTTAAAACTGGTTAATAATTGAATTTTTAAAAGCCAGAATATCATGAGAAAAAGAACTCTAAGATTTCAGTCAATAGATTTTACTATTTGGTGCCAAAATATACATTAACAGTTCTCTGTTCAGCTGACCAGCAACAAACTCCCCCACCTTTTAAGAGCTGAAGATACAGGCAAAACACAAAAAATTCCCATAAATTTACTGATTTCTTAGTGTGTTTAGATAGAAACAATGCCCTGTCAGATACAACTTAATATTAATACTATATGACAAATTGTAATTCATTGTAACATGATGTGATGCGCTAATAAAATACAACTTGTAAATGTGTATTACCTATGGCAAACTAAGTCCTGTCAAAAATAATGGAAGTTAAAATATTTGCCTGTCACTGATGAAGAGAATTTATTTTTATGCTATTTCATTCTGGCATGTAAACACATTGGGGTACTGATAAGGTAAGTCTAAAAACTATTTATGTCTAAAGTGGAATTTAGAGAAAGATCAAAGCAGTTTGGAGGAAGTTGGAATTTATGAAAGACAGGCACAGGATGAAAATGTTGCACTTGGCTGGCTGAGGTCACATATGACATGGCATAACCTATACACCTGCAGTGAGATGCTATTGAGTTTCTCATATCGTGCCTGAATACTGTCCTCAGAAACATTGTTGTCAAAAGAGATTCAGCTGAAATAAGATGTTGATTAACAGGCATAGTGACATTTTCCCATGAGTAGAACCTGTGGCAGTTCTACGTCTGGCTGGTATTTGGAAGATATTTCAGCTATTTTTCAAGTTCATCTCCAGTTGAAGATGACTAATGTGCTAACTCTAAAGGATTGCTGGAAGCTAAGCCCCGGGGCTGCTTGAGAGCATAAACTTTAGCTCATAGTTAATCTGACCAGACTTCCAAGTAAGGAACAAGTATAGGAAATGATTTCTGAATATTGTGTGCTTGGGAAGATCAGCATGCATGCCAGCAAATCTGACTGCTGGAAGTCTTTGCCCACTTCCCAAATTTTAAATCTCTGTCACTCTCTTCAAAATCCTCTAAAACTTCATGCATAAGCTCATACACATGTTGGTATGCACACTTAAGCTGTTCCTTTTTTCTGCTTAAGTTCCAGCCAGCATTTTCTTTTCTATGTGCTTCATATCATACTTGCTGCTTTATTTCAGCTTTTGTAGCAGGTGGGATTAATTTTCCCTACTAAAATATCTTTACTAAGACATTCCTTATACATTTCTTGTGTCTAAAGGCATTACTAAAAATTAAGAATCATAGTAATGATCACTGCATATTGTCTACCCATATGTAAGCAAATGCACACATACACCTGTACAAATATATACATACTTTCGTATCCATTATAGTCATAACCACTTTACAAATCAAAAATCTCTTATCTCCCAAAAGAGGGAACACAGTTTCCAGAGATGAGTTGATAACTCAGCAGCAGAGCTTTTTTAAAGTAGGGAAGCTGAGTTGCAGATCCATATAGTGCTTGGGATCTTTGCCAGGGTATGGTTCATGAAAAGGACGGGTCTTCCCAGGAGGGAGCCAAAACAGCAGATGATTACATACACAAAGTGAATGATCTAGGCTGGAGGTGCCATAACACTCATAATCAGGAAGGATAAAAGTATTAAACCTTCAGTTAAAACACTTGAATTTCCCACTTGACATTTGAATCTGGTCTTCCCTAGTGCAAAATTTGATTGGTTAAAACGTGGAGATCCAAAATATTGGAATGGGAAAATCTTTGATATACCCCATATATTCCAATGTTGGTCGTCTTTTTTCTCTGTTGCAACAAGAAAGGTGGCAAAACTAATTTCACAAAATCCCTGTCTAAGCTTAATAATTGTGTATACATTTAAATTGTACTCTTAATTCTTTGTAGTTGTCTGGTGTACACTTTTGTGGAAGAGGTTTTTGACAGGAGTTTTAAACTCTATGTCTATTAAAATGCTGATTTTGATAAAAGAGTATTATTTACCTAGTACACAAAAGCACAGTAAGATATTTTCTTTGCTTTTTAGTCATAGAAGAGAGTGTTTCAGGGGGATTTAGAGAAAGACTAACTGCTGTTCTATTTACAAAAGTTGAAGTAAGAAGCAATCTTACTTGCTTCTTACTGCTTTATCTTGTGATAAATGATTGATCTCTTCTCTATGGTCACCAGCAACAGAATCCAAAGGAATGCCCTGAAGTTGTGCCAGGGGAGGTTTAAGTTGGAGATTAGAAAAAGGTTCTTCACGCCAGAGGGTGGTTGGGCACTGGAACAGCTCCCCAGGGAAATGGTCACAGCGCCAAGCCTGAGACAGTTTGAGAAGCATCTGGACAATGCTCTGGGACACGTGTTGTGACTCTTGGGGACAGTCCTATGCAGAGCCAGGGGTTTGACTCCATGATCCTCATGATCCTTGAGTGTCCCCTCCAACTCAGATTATTTCATGATTTTGTGATCTATTTGAGTTGAAAGATTAAATGAGAGTACAGAGAATCAAAAACTAAACATCAGTGCTGTGGTAGTGAACAGAAGTTTGAACTGAACTGAAAGTTAAGGGAAGAGAATCATCAGATTAATTAAAAGACAGATGAGCAACTCCCAATGAGCAAGGCATTGGAGAGCTTGTCTAAGTAATCTTAAAGCAATTTATACTCAAATTAATGTTTATTTTATTCTTACACATGGCACAAAAGCATTTTATTCTCCAACTAACCCTGGCCATTATCACCCCTAAAAGAGAAGATGAACACTGGAAACTGGACTGAATCAGACCCGCCAGTGTATGAGGCTGTCTAAATGTGTGAGCTCTTCTTCTAAGGAAGTGTTTCAGACAGCTCGTCCCATGAGTGTGAACTTCTTTGGGACTACTAGTCAGTGTCACTAAAAAGAAAGTTTTGATAACTTTTAAATGATTTTGTCCTTAAACAGGAGGAGTCATCAGGAAATCAAGACAAGGTGGGCATGAAAATGTATAAAATTTGCAGATATACTACCAAATTATTTGACTGTAATTAGGTTTTTACTCCTACTGAAATTCTTTGTGTTTTAATATTAGAGTTACAATGGGACAATTGTGTTAATGTTAAGGTTAATGGGACAATTGTCTTAATGGAACAACAGCTGTTGTAAGAAACTTAAGAAATATAAACTAATATAAACTAAATCTCTATTAAACTGAAAATCAAATTTCCATCTATAACATCACAACAAATTAATACCTATAATTTCTGCATATAAATGTCCCAGAGTTATATCCTGGCAGAATAAGAGAGTGGAGAAAAGATCTGGAGCCAAGCAGTAAACAGATAAAAATTGGCTGTACAATTGAAAGTCTAATAGAACTTTAACTAATATAAAATTAATAACATATCGCAGAAAAAATATTTCTTTTTCTGATTAAAAATTTCAAGTGCAGTCTTTAGAAAATTTACAAGTTACAAACAAGGTTTAGTTCGGGTTTGTTTTGTTGTAGTTTTTTTGTTTGGTTGTTTTTTGGTTTGTTTTTTTTGTTTTGTTTTGTTTTGTTTTGTTTTGTTTTTAATAAAGTCTCCCTAGGGAAATAGAAATATTTTTTATTCTACAGTGGACATCTTGTTACTTGTAGGTTTCTAGTTGGAAATAAAAGAACCTTTATATTCACTACATAGGTATGTATTCCTATTAATTTGTTGGGGAAGACAGTTGTAATATTATGAATGTGTAATCCCTAAATCTGTTAAATTGTGATTGGTTTCATTATGTGCAACTGATTTGTCGTCAACAAAATTAAGCAATATGACTTCCTTACATTGCTATTATACTGAGCTTGAAATAGTTATTGACCATTACCATTTACTGTAGGCTGTCGTATTTCAATGCCCAATATTTCTAGTTTTTTATATTGCACTCCTGTATTTGGCTGGGATGGAGTTAATTTTTGTCCTAGTACTTGACTGGTGTTAAGCTACAAGTACCTTTTCATAGAACTTACTTTATTTTATAATTACTTAGCTAAGTCTGGTGAAGAAGAAAACTGAGAGACCTATAAAAATAAGTTGGAGCATTTCTTTTAGGATAACTTGAGAAATAAACTATACTGAAATAGAACTATGGTGAGAATTTCCAGCATAGATAAGGGCTTCTTGCAACATCACCATAGAAGGCAGAAAATAAAGAAAAAAAAAAAGTTGAAGAAAAGAAAGTTTTTAATGTGATGAAGAAGGCAAAATGGAATTATTCAGCATGTACTTCAGTTTTTCCCTTAAATGACTAGAAAAGGCCCTTAGGAGGCTGGGCAAGGCTTTTACTATCATTTACAAGCAGCATATTTTTAATATAAACTGTAGTACTTATTACAATATTAAGAGAAGTGGTACCTTTAAAAAGAAAATATACTTCAGATTCACATTTTATAATTTATCTATGGACTCTTTCCTAGCTACATCTCTTATGAACAAAAGTTTGTTTGTTCAATTTATTCCATTCTTTACAAACAGGGTCTTTCACTTGGGATTCCACAGATGGGCTTAATTTGCAACTTCGGCCACAGAATTTTTAATGTGATGTAACACAAGATAACTGAGAGAAGTGACCTGAAAGTGACACCTCTCTGTTTCATGGAGGAATGAGGTTCTCTGTTCTACCACTGTTCGTGAGGGGCAGAAAACATTGTCCTCTCCTCATTCCACTGGGATTTGGGAACCAAGACACACTACTTAGAGTAGGACTCAACCTTCATGTGGCTAAAATTGAGATGAATCCTCGATTCTCTCATACAGTGTCATAGACAAGGTCACTCTCAGGCCAAGAAAATATATGTGAAATAGTATATCAGGAAACACATCTGCTGTTTGCAAGCAAAACTGAAAGATAATGATATTTAATTATGTTCTGTAATGTTAAAGGAAAACTTTTCAGAATGCAAGAAATCTTCAGACAAAATAAAGGACAAAAGGCCTTACTTTGTGGGCCAGGATCTAAAAATGAAAAAGGTTCAGATTTCCTCATCCCGATAATTTTATTTTCTTTGATTTTTGTTTCTTTTGTTTTTTTAATGTAGAGACAGTTCTAGTTCAGAGGGGCCATAACAAGTCTTACTAGACAGCTTGCATTTAAATACCTTAACATAACAAAGAACCAGTTTAAAACTGTAAATTCCATCATTTTGAGTTTATATTCAAGTGAAAAAAGAATTTGTGAAATGAAAAATGGGGATTGTTTTAAATCTGCAGAACTGTTTAAATACTGTTATTTTTTGTTCTAGAAATGGTCAAAGAAAATTAAGTATACACGTGACTAACCAGTGTCAATAGCATACAAAGTTTAATTACCCTACCCTGAAGTACATCTAATGTCAAATTCAATTAACAATGCCATCTGAAAAATGCTTTCATAATGAATTTCAAACAATTGACTGATCTTTTAATAATAGTTGATGGTTAGACATTCCAAAGGCCAGTGGGAAAACTGCCTTTTAATGAAGAAAATTACAGCAACATTGCATTTAGTAGTACTATTTTTTTTTCTTTGAATGGTCTTCTACAACAAAATAATAAATTTGAGGAGAACCTTAGAAAATCAGACACGAGTCAAGGCATCTTTGCCTAAGAAAGACACAAAATAAAGGCAGTCTGCTGAAAGTGTCTTATTAAGACAAAGAAGATTTCTAAGTTTTGACTGATTTCAGAAGACAGACACTTAAATATTGCTGAATCTATTAGAAGTGTCTTGGACTGTTTTTGAAGTAGAAACTCTTCAGAAAAACCTAGAGGAAAAAAAATGAACAAATTCTAGTGAATTTAATTCTAAGAAAAAAGAAAATCCTACATGAACAATGGATGTGGCTGAAAAGAAGCTGAGGGAAAGGGTTGTTTCAGAATAAACACTTTTATAACAATTTCCCCCCTCACAGATTTTATTGTTGAGCAGATGTCATAGGTTTGAAATATTGCTTTGGTCAGTTTGGGTAAGCTGTGCCCCTTCCCATCCTCTACTCCACCCCCAGCCTCTCCTTGTTGGGGAGGGACTGCTGGAGACACAGCCTTGATGCCCAGTGAGTACAGCTCAGCACTGGCCAAGACACTGTTAACTGATAGCACTGCTGTGTTATCAACACTCTTCTACCTACAAATACAAAGGAACAGTACTGTAAGTATTGCAGTCTTTGGTTTTGATTAGCTTGGAACCTAAATAGCAGCCTACAAAAAGTTTCCCTGTTTTTACAGTCCTAGAACATTATATACTGTGTATAGTTCTAAACTGTTTAACAATTCTACCATGAAAATTGCTATATGCCCATTATCATTACAAAAGAGGAAATAACATGTTATAACAATTTAAATTCAAGGAAGGCAACTTGGCACTTTTGGTTCTTGTAAAAAATCTTCTTTGGATAATCATATTTTTTATCATAGCTGTAATTTAATGTATCATATGCCATAGCTTAGAAATGTCAAGTGACACCATAATAAATTGCAAATCCATTCAAATTCTACCTTTTACTAAGTGGTTACTCCTCCCTCAAATTTGAAATATGACTAGATAATATAAAGGAAATGCTGATATCCTTAAACTACAGGCTGGGAGCAAAACCACTGAGGATTTAAGGAAAACAATCCTGAGGAACACAAACTATATGTTTTTTTTAATCTCAGTGATGTGTTTGTATACCAAGGCTAATAATTTGATTTATATTGTACTTAAAAGCAAAGAAGATGACCTTGAAGAATTTGGACCCAAGTGAGAGGTAAAGCTGAGATGAACAGTCTGTAATAGCCTTGCAACAAATCCTGAACAGTATTTTATTCTCTAATCCATTGTTCACCTTGGATTCACCTCTACTTTAGTTAAAAACCAACCAAACCGAAAAAGATCCAGCCACAAAAGAAACAAAAAAACCTAAGCGTGAGACTATGAGATCAATCCTATAAATTTCTTGTTAAGAATAACTAGAAGACCTCAGAACTGTGAAAAACCCTTTCATTAGAATTCTTGATTGATGAATTTAACACATGGCCCATTCCTTTTTTATATGCACTGTACATAGTACAGCAGTGATGCATTTTGAGAAGGAGAGATATTATTTACCGTTATAAAATGTCATGTCTTTCCCTGCCAAAACTCTTTTCCCATCTTAAAAGTAATTAGTTTTGTCACGAGTATTCAGAAGTCATTAGTAGAAAATTCTGGCTGATTAAGCACGTCCAGGGCCAAGATTCACAAACAGCGATTCCTCTGATTTACATGGATTCCCAGAGTAAATGTTTATCTGATACTGAGCCAAATTGCCTAAATCCTTTATATTATGTTATTAAAGATTACTTTTGCTCTTGATCACACAATTTCACTGCTCTTATAAAAAATGGGAGAGAAGGCTCAAATACCTATTACTTACATGTGGGGACTAAAGTCTAAATGCATTTAGCCATTGTTCAAGAGATAGAATTTCCAATAGCTTTTATATTTCCCTGTTGGTAGGAGAGAGAAACTTGGAAAATTAGCAGAAAACCTGCTTTTTTTAAAAAAAAGATCTCCCACTCCACACAATAAACCAAGAGCAGGTGGTCTCTGTTGACTGTTGCCTTCTTCCCCATCTACCAATTTCATATATTCTATTGACAAGTCTCCAGAGAAATACTGGTTACACTGCATTGCTCACATTTTGAAAACATCTGCAAATGAACTGCTGCCAAAGTTAAGAACATGTAAGAGTAGGCTGCATTCAAAGAAAGGGGCAAAACAAAAAAGAAAACAAACTCTGCAATGGGAATACAAAGCTTAATTCTTAGAAATTAATTTTCTTTTGAAATTCACATCACTACCTAAATTGCTTCTTTGAACAAATTGTTTTCTAGATTTTTCTACAAAGGCACATGAGTTCATGAAGGGATAAACTTGAAAACTGTCTATAGCATTGTGTGTGTACTGTGGAACTCTTTGCTGATTAAGCAGAATTTAGGACATTTATATTCAAAAGTTGTTGCCAGTCAGACAAAGAACATCATGATTCATTCTTAAATTGTGGAGGAGGTGTTTCTAAGTATTCTTAATTGTGTTCTGTGATGTCTTATCTATAGGAAGAAATACCAATCAAATTCTATATGCACTGTTATGAATCTCCTAATAATTTCAACGTAAATATTTGTTAACACTGTTCTTTTCTGTTGTGAGTTTATAAGGTTCCAGCTTAGTATTACAGATCATGAATTAATAATACCTGTTTTCTATTAAACTAAGGAGCCACATAAATTGCCTTTATTACTGTGAATAACGTAAAAGAGTGAGGGAAGCTATATCGTGAAAATCATTCTGAAGAGAAAGCTTTTAAAATGATACTGGCATTGCAGCAATAGAAGCACACTGGGATTTGGATTAATATTCTAAAAGTTAGAGAACACAGGTGGAAACTAACATTTTGAAAGATTTCTACTCCCATTAGACCTGTAAAGTTAAAGAATGTTTGAGAACTTTTTGTACATTTGAATAAGCAAAATGTTTAAGACGATTTCCCATGACAGTTTTGCTCACAGCTACAAGAACATGAAAAAGAACTCATTCACATGGTAGCAGTGATGCAACCTAGGAAGAAAACAAAATTATTTGTTTCAGTCTTTCAGCTTCTTGCCAGACTGAAACATAGTTTATATACTACCTTTTAATAAACTTTTTTTTCCATAAACCTCCCAAGATTTAGATCATATCAATTTTCATTAAAGAGATCGATCTGTTGTAAGAGTAACATGAAAATGTAAATAAAAATAACTTTTAGATTATATAAATCAGGGCATTTATGAAGAATATTCCACACATAGAATGAAACCTAGTTCCTCTTAAAGCAAATTATTAAGGATCATATTAAGGATCATTGGATAACATAAATATGCACATTTATATTGCTGTCAGTAAAAAAAAAAGTAAGTTATTTACAAAAGCAAAAATGTTCTTTCATGTTAGTGTTTGAACAGTTTGGGAATGCTTCATTTCCTGAATACTATCTCTGTCAGCATTCTGGAAGTGAAAGAGTCAGAGAGACATTGCTGCAGCATCCAACCAGATGTGTCTTTCTCTTCTGAACTTAGTTTTGTGAAGTGTATAAAAGCAAATAATAGAATCGATTACTCAGCTCCATAATGAATATTCATTGTGCATTGTTTGATTGCAGCCCCTGGCAGGAAGAAATAAAAATAGTACAGAGGTCTTCAGAGGATATATTTTCGCTCATTTCCATACGTCTCCTTTGACATCCTGTACTAGTTTCACTACTGTTTCAAAGAGTGAGAAAATTATTGGGGTTTAGATATAGAATCTCACTCAAAATCTGTTGTGAGTTACTAGGTTTCATTTTAATAGCTTCCAAAAAATGGGCTGTCTATGCTTTAGTTCATTTTATATAAAATGAACTAAAAAAATAAAATGCAAGACAAATATTCAAAGTGGCATTCAGTACTATCACAATAAATTATGGAAGGCAATTATAGTTGTATTGAACAAATAAACTACTAAGTATAACAAATAAATATATAAGTAATAGAAATAAATATATAAATATATAAATAAATTTATGAATTTGCACTTAATCATCATGTGTTGCCAGATTAAAAAAACTGTGCAAGTTTTTCTTTTCTTGCCTTTCCAGAAGTCCATTCTGGGACTTCATTAGCATTAAGACAATAAATCCATGTTTCCACATGTGCAGGTAAACTACCTGCTTAAGCTCCCATTATAGTGAAGAAATATTTGGTTGGGTAGTCAATGTGACTTAGACTTACTCAGCCTGTCTCTAGCACAGGTGGTGGTTAACCTGCACAGTAAATTGAGTTAACTTAATGAGCTGTCATTTAGGGGTAATGAATATGTGTATCTCCCACTTTATCTCATGCTTTCTTGTATTTAGGCAGTATTGTAATCAGAACCAGAATATCTTAGTGCTCTTAGACTGCTCTTAGACTTATTCTTGTTTCAAACACTAGTACTCAGAAAAAATATAGAAGTTGTGGAGATTGGCACTGAGAAGATATTTATGATATCAAAGGTGATTTATCTGTCTTGTGGAAAAAGAGAATCAGTCTTAAAGTTACCTGTAGACAGCCTCTAGGCCAGGAGATTGCTGTCAGGTGTGTGTCCTGATGGCAATAGTGAATTGTCCTTTGGAACTGGCAAGGCACAAGATTATATATATATATATAATACAACAAATTCCATCATTTCCTTGAAAATTCTTCAAGAAGAGAACTTTATGTCATTGCAGGTTTTTCTGCCCATTTTTCTGTCCATTTTCTGCCCTCTGTCATAAAGAAACCTGGGGAATAAGTTTTCTCTGTTATTGCATTTCTACCTGTAGGTCCAAAACACGCTGTTGTTTGTGACCTTACATCATTATTTAATTTCTGATGGAAAATCAGTAATTTTGTAAAAAAATTTATTTTTCATTCCAGACGACTCTTTACATTGTTCAGCTAGTTAATTGTAAACATGGAGAGATAGGTAAAGAGTAGATTTCCATGTATAATGTGCAGCATTAGACCTTATCAGTCCTACAATTCATTGTATCCCAGAGTAATTATTGTATTTGTCATTGTATCCCAATGTAATTATTTTACTCTTACTGGAGTCCTGCTACTTCTTTAGGATAAGTGTAAAATATTCCTAATCAGATCTGGAAATTTGTCATAGTCATTTTGAAAAAATAATTTACATCCACACAAGGAAAAATAAAACCAGGTGAGGAAATCATCCAAGCATTTAAGACTAAAAGAAATACATTGAAAATGGTTTGCTCCTCAACTACAACACTGCAGATACTGAATATTATTATAACTTCAAAGAAACAAAACACATTTTACTATTAATAGAGTATATAAACAAATGTCTTTACCCATTGTCTCAAGACTTTCCAGTAAGCTGCTTATGGTATACAACTATTTGTTACCTTCCTCTCTACGTCCTTACCTGTATTTTTCAAACTAAGGCAAGAAAAATAGAGCCTGTAGCTTTATATTTTATCTTGAGTGACTAACACCTTCTTTAGGGATCTGAAAGTGTTCTAGTTCTGCTAGGTACCCCATATTCTTTCTGCTTCAGCAGCTCAATTTGTCACCCAGGGTCATAGACTGTTACCAAGTCTTTTTGTTTCTTGGTTGTCTTTTGGTTGATGGAAAACGACATGAGCCTGCAATGTGCACTTGCAGCCCAGAAAGCCAACTCTATTCTGGGCTGCATCAACAGGAACATGGCCAATAGGTCAAGGGAGGTGATTCTGCCTTTCTGCTCTGCTTTTGTGTACAGCCCACCTGCAGTGCTGCATCCAGCTCTGGTGTAGCCAACATAAGAAGGACATGGAACTGCTGGAGCAAGTCCAAAAATAAAATCTTTGATCTTGGCTACAATATCTTGGTCTGAATATTGTGGGGTTTTAGCCACCTAAAGTTTTGCACAACATCTAGTTCTGCTAGCACATTACTTTTACTAGACAAAAATATAAACCAATATATTCACATTCAGATACAAGGGGATTGTTGGAGTTTCTGTCTGTAACCATTGTTACATGTCAGTGAAGCAGTGAATGAATTTAAAAAGTGAGCATGGAACAATGAAAACTAACTAGGGATATGCATACTATAAAAAGTTAGAAGATTAATAGCCTTACTGTGTTCTAGTATTCATTGAAAGGGCTTAGCTAATGACCCTAATGACTCTAAGCAAGTTTTTGTCTCTTTAAATTGAGTAAAATTTGTTGAAGAAGTAAGAAATAATAAGGACTAGCAAAGACTGGAAACAATACTGGAACAAAGTGGAAAGATACTTTAATAATTAAGACTTCAATTTACAAGCAATAAGGTGAATCTTGCACTTGTATCTTCTACGAGCTCTGGGGCAAATTATTCCACATAGTCTCAGCAAATGCTATCTGTAGTCATAATCAATACAGGAAAAGAGAAGCTGAGCTTATCAGAATGCTTGAGCAGATGTTTATGGTCCCTAGATGTATCCTTTTGGCTGTAGAAACCATCTCATGATTAGTGATCGCTAGATAAAGCAGCTTGGTGTCTCTCCCAGAAAGTAGCTACAGTACTAAGTGTAGCAGATAAAAAGACAGGTTAGGATAGCAGGCAATCAGAGCTCAGACAAGTAATTAAATACAGCGATACAGGCACTTAGACTTAAGACTTGGACTGCACCAGACTTCAGCCTGCACAGTCTGAGTAGTAAAGTTAATGCTTCTAAGAATCTGGGCATAAAATTGGAATATCCAGCAGTTTGGAATCCCATGGGGGAGAGGAAAAGAATCAGTAACCACACAGTGGTAATCAGTATTAGTAACAGTAAATCCTACTTAATGTCAATAGAATAAGACTTGTAAACAAAAATTTTGTCTAAAGGAGGGTGGAAGAAAATATAAATGCAAGCATTAGGATGTTTATCTTAATCCATATAGAATGACTGGTAAAGAAGGAGCAGAATTATCATTAAGTGAATCTACTGAGTAATAAGTAACTCCCAGCAGCAAAAGCAGCTAATTACATAACTTATACTAAAAATAAAGGGCTGTAACTTTGAATTCTCCAACTTTTCTTTCTTTCTCCCAAGAATAGCTCTGCAAAGCCATTAATAAGTTTTTGCTTGCATAAGCTGCCTAAGAAACAAAATGTCTGACCTGCAAAACATGCATAACATTTACAAATGGCTGCAACCTAACTCAAACCATGAAAACTTAAAAAGTTTTGTATAGTGGAACTGAAATCCCACAGGATTGCACTGAATTTCCAAATATCTCCAGCTGTTTTTTAATGAATTTCTTCCTCACAAGGTTTCTGCAAACCAGCACATTAGCTAAGTGAGCTCTATGAGTCAGCAAGGGGAGCATTGGACAGTAGTTTCTAGAGCTACTGATAGAATGTTGCTTCTTCCAGGAAAACTACTGCTACCTTTTTAGGACGTTAATCATCCAATGAACCTGGCAGTGCGGTGGACAGCCATGTCAGGAGGGAGTAGCTCTAGCCATCCGGAAAGCTTGGGAGATTGGTCCAGTTTAACATGTGGCCAGAGAGTTATAAACCAGGTGTAAATGTATCAATCTCTGAGGGTCCAGCCCTTGCAGATCGGCTTAAAATAATTTTAGTGAGATTGCTCTTCAGAGGTGCTTTGTAAAGTAAAAGTTTTTATAAATGAAAACTAACAAACGTTACAGAAAACAAAAGAAAAGCTGCACACAGGTGTCTGAGAAAACTTCTGACACCCTGCTAGAAACACTCTAAAAAGCCTCTTAGTTCCTCTGTGCTCCTTCCTAAATACTGAATGTTTTAGGAGGGACAATTTGTCTTGCAGCCAATAGAGAGAGATACAGAATTTGAAGAACAGCCAAAAGGTTCAATTGATGCTTCTCTCTTGACACTGAGCCAATCACTGTCAGAAGGGAATCAAAGTTTCTGGGTTCTTTACCTTATAAGAAATGCAAGGGTTGAGTCTTAAACGTTCATCTATATGGAAAATACTTGCTGGGTGTGGGAAATGCATTCCTACAGGAGATGTTTGGTCAAATCTGCAGACCAGGAGCAAAAAAGAGACAACGGCTAAAGAAACCTTGAAATTTTCACCTTTGATATGCATTTAACTAAATATTGGCCTACAAACCTGGTCAAGCTCATGCCCTGACACCTGGGAAGGCTGCTGTCTGCCTCCCTGGGACCTCTGCTGCTTTGCTCACCAATGCTGTGGTCTTTTTGGCTGGTTCACAGAAAGAACAGCTGTGGTGTGCACGGGGTTGGAGAGACAAAAAACTCAGCAGACGGGGAGCAGCAGAAATTTGTAAAATGAGTTGTAGGAGCCTGGGAAAAATCACTCTAAATTTATTTGGAAGACTTAGGAAACTGAATGATTTGGTTCCTTGATTTCCATATGAAATATTGATATAATTTAGTATTTCCCTTAAATATTGCATTTCTGTCAATATTTTTTAACCAGCACTAATCTCCTGACCTATTCAAAGTTGAACATTTTTTCTTGTTCCACATAAGTGGACAACAAGAAAAGCTGACACTTAATATTATTATCAATTTCTAATTTATACTTTTAATTTAAAGAGTCAATTTAGTCTTTCAAGAAAAACAAACTAAAAAAATGCCACCAAATGTCATATAATTTGCGGCTGTCATATCCAAATGAGAAATTCAACCCAGCTGTTAAGATTGTCAGTATCCATTCTCTTGACCTTTTAGTCATGAAACCATGTCCTTCTCCCTTGTTTCTGGAGATTTCTAGGCCAGGGATGAAGTCTTTTTCTTTCTGTTGTAAAATATCACTCTCTAGCTTTGGGGCTAAATTGAAAATCTACTTGTCTGATTTAACACTTAAAAATGTTCTTGGTTTTTGTATTATTACTGACTGAAGTTTTTGCTGCTCAACTGGGGGTGGAAAATTCCTGCTCAACAACGGAACCAGGATAGATTTGCCTGCCTCTTTCTTTCTTTCTTTCTTTCTTTCTTTCTTTCTTTCTTTCTTTCTTTCTTTCTTTCTTTCTTTCTTTCTTTCTTTCTTTCTTCCTTTCTTTCTTTCTTCCTTCCTTCCTTCCTTCCTTCCTTC
>QVAJ01000651.1:0-112937 GCA_003546035.1 Mixornis gularis | reverse complement strand
CTTCCTTCCTTCCTTCCTTCCTTCCTTCCTTCCTTCCTTCCTTCCTTCCTTCCTTCCTTCCTTCCTTCCTTCCTTCCTTCCTTCCTTCCTCTGAGTCACACAACAGTGTCCAATGAGATTATTGTTAAATCATTCTTGATGCCCTTTCACATATAAAAATAGTTCTGTAAAGTAATTAATTGATTCGGAAGCACAGAATTTGTTTTTCAGTATGCTAGGATGGTCGCATTTTCTTATCACTTTTGAAAGGTAATTAGAGAATCTTGCGTGAAAGCTGAAGTCAAAATCATTATTATGTAATACACAAATGAATTTACCTGAAAGTAAAGCTGCCAAAGGCTGGGAGAGAGGGAAATTACAGCAATAGAGCAGTGAAGATTTGTTCTACTCCTTTGGTTTTTGTTTGGAAGTACAGCTTAACTGTGTTGGAAAAAGAGCTTCGGGATTATTTTAACTGGAAGCTTTGCCTTTACACTGTAGTGGTAACAGTGTGCTGAGAAATGATCAGCCTGGAGGAGCTCCCTTTATGTTGATAGTAGTGAGGCACTTCAGAAATACCAATCACATGTCTGAATTTTTATGGTTTAGTTTTTCAACATCTCTTATCTGTGCCAGAGTATATGGCTCATTTGACAAAGATGAGAGGTAGAGATTACGTGACCTGAGCTGTGCTCAGGCATTAGCATTGTTTTGACGACTCTGCAGAAGATGTTACAGTACATAAAACCTCTAAAATATATTGGCAACTGAAGAGGAAATGTGCTATGACCTGTCAGCAGATGATGGCTCCTAACCCATTCTACTAAATCCTGTAGCTCAGCAGCTGACAGTTGAAGCCTTCTGTTGATTTTTATGAAAAATGTTGCAGTTGCACTTTCAGAATTCATCTGTTACTCATCCCTGCAGTAGCAAAAACCTTGCAGTGTGCTTCTGTGCCGTCTATCTTCCTATATAAATATCTCTACAGGAAGACTATGCATGTATGAAGAAATAAATTATAAGTAAATATGAATGAAGAAAGTGAAATGAAATATTTTAAAATTCTTCAAGTAATAATCTTCAAAGGAAACTTTTCGATTTTAAGAAATTAATAGTAATGAGCTGTCTTCAAAGACTTTTCGACATCTGATTCGTCCTTTAAAAAAAACTCAGTATATTGAATGCAATTAAATGCACAACTTCATGAAACTCTAACTCATTGACTTTCCAGGCTATAAATGATGTTCATGCAGCAAACACTTGCCTTATTTCTACACTTTTGCAGAAAGATGCTGCTTCTTTTCCTGAAGTGATCTCACTGTTCTGTCTTATTTTATGAAGTAAAAGGGCGTGAAATAATTTATGTCTGGAAAAGAATTTCCTATCTGGATCTGTTGTCTCAGGAGAGGATGGCCATAGGCCCAACCTCCCTCCTAAAAGTGTGAAGGAATTTCCCGGTGCCTAAAAAAGAAATGCAAATGAAAGAAAAAAGGCTACTCTGGTAGCTATTTTCAAAATGCCCTCTGTGGTTATTTGTTGTGTACATCTTCATTCTTCCTATGTGCATTCACATACCCCACTTACCTGCTGTGTCAAAATTCGCAAGCATTATATCAATTTACGCATACAAGACTACTTTTTATATTCAATAAGACAAAAATAAAGAATAAAATTCCAGATCAGTGAAAAGAAAGACACAAATAACATACAGTTCTGAATTCTGCCTTATTTTCTTCAAAGCTATGATTCATGAGGCTGACAAAGACTCCTGTCTTCTTTTCAGGTAATTTTTATTATTCTGGCCTTTCTAGACTTTAGACTAAGCTGTCTTTCAAGTACAAAAATATAAGATAACAATACTTGAATTCAAACAGTTCTTGAATTGTTGTGTTTAGTTTTTTCTGGAAAAAAAAAAAATCTCCTGTGTAAGTTTTAGGTAGGTAGTTGGAAACTTTCCAAAGAAAATGTTATTATTTAGAATACACTGAATTATCAAAATATGGAATTCCATGGAGCCTCTCAATCAGAGAGACTTTGCCTGTAGGATACAATTTCTCCTTAGAATTATTAATTAGGCAAGTAATTCAGTGTTCAGGGATCATCTCTAATATTTGTCACACAAAGTCAAAAGTCTATTTTAAAACTCAAGCTACAGTTTCATACCCTACCTCACCACCTTCAGCACACCAGCTAAGGTGTGCTGAAGGCAGAGTCTCACTCGTTTTCTCCTATTTCTTAGTGTCTGTCAAAAATGAAATATGCTTCAGAGTAGACACTTCACTTTGATCTCTCCAAGGCTGTATACTGAGACTTTGATTTGTTTGTTTTGCTTCCAACATGAAGGGTAAATTTGTGAAATTTTTTCACCCTCTAATTTAACCAGATGTAATTATTTAAACGATCTTAATATCCTCACTCAGTCTCTCTCTTAAATGCTACATAGCGCTTTCCAAAATTTAAAATAAATTCTGAGATTCTTGAAACAAGTTTAGACATCAGGGAAGCTAAAATATCCTCCTTTAATCTCAGAGGCTTCTAATTTAAAATATTGATATGAAAATTTTTCAAAAACTTTGTAAGAATGAGTAAACCTAAAAAAACCCCCTTGCTATTTGTGTCTTTAAGGCTTCAGAATTGTTTTCTGCAGTATTTTTATTCTCCTTTTTTTTTTAATTAAAAATGCTATAACATTCCTTTTCCTTTTCAAATTAAAATAGATTATCCTTTACACACAGAGCCATTATGTAAAATCACAGAATAACGGAGTCACAAAATAATGATGATGGAAGGGACACCTGAAGCTCATCCTTTCCTCTTCTAAAGCAAGGCCATGTAGAGTTGATTGTCCAGGATCATGTCCAGATGGCTTTTGACTGCCTCAGAGGAGAGAAACTCCACAACATCCCAGGTTAATCTGTGTCAGACATCAGCCACTGCCACTGTATTTTGTGATGTTCAGAAGGAACCTCCTTTTTCAGTTTATGCCCTTTTCTATCAATGAACACAACTGGAAAGAGCCTGGCTCCATCTTTTTTGCACCCTCCCTCCAAGTATTTATAAGGTCCTCCCTCCAAGCCTTGCTCAGGCTGAGCAGTCCCAGCTTCCTCAATCTTTCATCGTATGAGAGATGCTGCAGTTGCCTTACTTGTTTTAGTGGTTGTGATGACTTTAGCTTTAGCTCTCATATTTTCAGATTCTGTGCTGCTTAGGTGTAGTTCTGGGCCTCATATGAAGTGCCAGTTAGCTCTCTTCACAGAGCAGGTAGACAAAACAAATCCTTTTCCTGCTGAGGACCAAGGACAACTTTCTGCCCAACAGCATAAACAACAGACTGAAGGGAGACAACCAGAAGGATGAGACCTCACAACCTGAAGCTGTAATTGGACAATTAAACCCCAATATGCAAATGGACCAAAACTTATAAAAATGTAAGATGTCGTGACTGGTCAGCCGTTTTTGTGAAATATACTAAGACACAGTTATCCAGCGGCAAAATGAAATTTTGTTTTGTGTAGGCAAGCATTCACCCCTATAAAAGAGGTCAGCCCAAGTAAATCCAATTGATATCCTAAGTATTAGAAAACTTAAATGAATCATTCTAAACAATGAAAAAAACATGACTCTGACTTTGCCAAGAGCAGGTTGTTCTTATTACCACCACTGAGCTGACATTGTTTACAGATTGTTTGTGGATTTTTTCTTTCTGCTTACCTAAAAAACTCATTCAGCCAAAGAGTTTTTTGATTTATTGAAGCACTACAAGAAAAAAAAAAAACCCAAAAACAACAAAAACCACTGGGCAAATGGTAAACATAAAGTGAAGTTTCAGAATGCAGTTGTAAAACCAGTTTTACATGATATTTCATGATTTTCATGGTCTGATACTTGAAATAATTTGTTGCATATTATTGAAACCAAGTGCCGTGGGTTGACACTGACCAAATGCCAGGAACCCATGAAAGACACTCACTCCCCTCTGCAGCTGGGCAGTGGAAACAAAATTTAATGAATTTAATGTTAATGGGTTAATGACCAGGAGAGGTCACTCATCAAATACCGTCAGGGGCAAAATTGGTTCAACTCAGAGATATGAAGTGAATTTATTACACTAACAAAATCAGAGCAGGATAATGAGAAGTAAAATAAAACCCTGAAAACGCCTTGGCCCCAGCTCTCCATTCTTCCAGCGCTACCTCCTACCCCAGCAGCACAATGAGGCAGGGAATGGGGGTTATGGTCAGTTCATCACTGGAGACTTCTCCTGCTGCTCAGGGAGAGGAGTCCTTACCCTGCTGCACAGTGGGGTTCCTCCCACAGGAGACAGTTCTCCATGAACTTCTCCAGTGTGAGTCCATCTCACAAGCAACAGTCCTCCTCAAACTGCTCAGTGTGGGCCACTCTTCCATGGGGTGCAGTCCTCCAAGGACAGACTGCTCCAAAAGGGCAGCAGGCCCCTCTCTCCATGAGTGTCCCACAGGGTCACAGCCTCCTCCAGGCATCCACCTGGCCTGGTGTGGGACTGATTCCTCCATGGGCTGCAGGTGGATCTCTGCATCCCCATGGACTTCTCTGGGCTGCAGGGGCACAGCTGCCTCACCATGGGCTGTACCATGGGCTGCAAAGGAATCTCAGCTCTGGTAACGGGAGCACCTCCTGCCCCTCCTTCCCCACTGACCTCGGTGGCTGCAGAGCTGTTCCTCTCACATGTTCTTATTCCACTCTTCCCTGGCTGCGATGAAAACTGGGCAACAGCTTTTTTTGTTCTTCTTTAATCTGTTATCATAGAGGTTTTACTACCATTTCTAATTGGCCCAGTCTCAGCCAGTGCCACGTTCATCTTTGGAGCCACCAAGGGTTGGCTCTGCTGGATATGATGGAAGCTTCTGGTAGCTTCTCACAGAAGCCACCCCCTACCAGACAAAACCAAGCCATGCAAAACCAATATACAGAATAAAATTACACTTACATTAATAAATTAAATTTGTTCCTGTTAGTGCTAATGAACTCCATTTAAGGTAATCTAGTCCCATGTCTTTATTATGCCTGGTATTACAGCTGCAAGCAAACAAAAAAGAACACTTTTTTTTCTCTCTCTCTCTTTTTTCTTTTATTTGTTCCTATCTCTGGCCACTCAAAGAATATACAGAATACAGGGCATATTCTGACATAGCTTGAATTTTTCCCTTTGGCTATTCATGCACTTTTAAGACATGAGTATTTCTTTTTATAGAGTTTAACATTTCTTGTGTTTAAATTCATGTTGCTTCTAACCTTTCTTTCTTTTTCTCACTCTGTATAAATTGCAATTCTTCAGGTCCTCCTCACAGCATAATTCACCACCAATGAGAAAGTGATTCTTAGTGTCTGTGAAAATCACCTTTTACCCATGTACACATTCTCATCAGAATTTTGTTAAATTAAAAAGACGAAAATTCTATTCTAGGGAATTCTAGGAGATTACTAGATAGATTGAATGAGTCTATCAGTAACGTTTCCTAAAGATAATTCTTATGCAGTTCTAATGAAGCAATTAAAAATTATTTTTCTAGACAAAATTGAAGAAATGGATAACTGTTTGAAAGTTTATTGTGTTTCCATGGCAAGGTTTTGGTAGTGGATGAGATGAAAGCTGTTTTTTGTAAGAAGCCGCTGGAAGCAGAGCCAACACCAATTGACTGCAAGACAGATCTGCTGTTGATCAAGGATGAGCCCATCAGTGCTGGTGGTGGAGCCTCAGGGGCAGCACATCTGGAGACAGAGAATATGCGAGAGAAACTGCTCTGCAGAGACCAAGATCACTGAGAAAGGAGTGGGATGAGGTTCCCCAGGCCCCAGAGCAGAGATTCCCCTCCAGCCTGATGTGCACACCACGGAGTGGCAGCTGTGCCCCTGCAGCCCATGGATGTGTGCAGTGGAGCAGAGAACCACCCGCAGCCCCTGGAGCTTCCACCACAGCAGAAGGATGTGCCCAAAGGAGGCTGTGAGCCTGTGGGAAACTCACCTTGGAGCAGGCTGCTGGAAGAACCTGGGGCCCTGTGGAGAGAGGAGCCCACCATGGACCAGGTTTGCTGGCAGGACTTGTGACCCTCTGGGGAACTCATGCTGCAGCAGTTCATAAACAAAAGGCAGCCCTTAGGAATTACATTGGAGAAACTCATGGAGGACAGTCTCTCATGGGTGAGCCTCTGTGCAGAACAAGGGAACAGAGGAAAACTATTAATACAATTTGCTTGAAGCCAGGTAAAGAATCTTTCTCAAGATAAAAAGAATCCATCTAACTACTACAGCAAGTTTGCTTCAGGAGTAAAGCTTCTGGCAGGAAAAAAACTAAAGTAATCATAGCTTTTGTTGCTGTTTCTCTGATACTGTAGATTAAGCACTAGATAGAAATATCTCATTTGTACATTTTAGTGAGTGTGTGGGAAGTGCTGATTGTTTTTTATTCCCTTAAGATTGTCTTTTACCTCTATTTCACTGATGTTTTAGTCTTTCAGCCACAGTGGGTCAAATTAAGGATATAATAGAAACTTTTATATTTATATCTTTGTGAAAAGAAAAAGCCATTAAAAAATAAAGAGTTGTAATTAAATTCAGCATAGCACATTGTCCTATGTGCAGCATAATGAGAAAGAGAGCTTTTTGAACAAAAATCTCAGATTATACAGAGGTCCAATAATTAAGATATTTTCATTTTGCTAATGTAAAATGGAAACAGATCTAAAAATATTGATGAGTAAGAGCAAATGTATTTCATGGAATCATAAAATCATCAAGGTTGAAAGAGACCTGTAAGATGATCAAGTGCAACAATCAACCCAGCATTACCACTGTAAACCCAGTAGTATCACCCTAAACCACTAAAGCAGATCACCCAGCACCAGACCCAGACACATCTTAAACACCTCCAGGGGTGGTGGCTCCACCATCTCTCTGGGCAACCTATTCCAATGCCTGAGCACCCTAACAGGGAATTTTTTTTCTGATATCTAATCTAAATCTCCCCTACCTCTGCTTAAAACCATTTCCTCTGGTCGTGCCAGTGCAGACACAGCAGAAGGGACCAGCCCCCACCTCACTACAACCACCTTTCAGATACTTGTAGAGCATAATGAGGTTCTTCCTGAGTGTCCTCTGCTCTAGACCAGTGAACCCAGCTCCATCAGCTAGCTGCTCCTCATATGACAGGTTTCACAGACCTATCACAAACCTTGTTGTCTTTTTCTGGACACATTCCAGCATCTCAATGTCCTTTTTAAAGTGAGGGGCCCAGACCTGAACACAGCACTCCAGGTGTGTCCTCACCAGTGTCGAGTGCATGGGGCAATCACTTCCCTTGTCCTGTTGGCTGCACTATTCCTGACAGAGGCCAAGATGTCACCCAGACACTCTGCTGGCTCGTGTACAGACTTCATATTCCATTACATTGTGCTTTATATGCATTGGACACGTAGCTTTGAGGACATAGGCAAAACTATAATATAATTTTCCATATTTTTCTATTTCATTTGGTATTAAACAGGTTATGTAGATCATCTCAGTTTACATGCAAAGTCTGAAAGTTGAAACATTATAGTGAAACCTTTAACACCTATTCAAAGTTTCAATATGTGGTATGAGAATAAATTATGAGTGCATGAGGTGGGGGACTAAGGAAGAGAATTATGAAGACTCACCATCTGCTATCATCAGGAAATTCAATAGTCCACCTTACATTTAAATTTTTATCACTTCTGCACCTTTATTGGACACTTCAGGCCAGCAGTCAAGTGTGGCTCTTGTATTTTCAAAACCCCCTGATGGTTAACAATCAATTCCATTTGAACCAAATATAGAATGATGTTTATTTCTTGTACTGTTCAAGCAGTCTTTTAGCTTACTGGCTTGTTACTAAACCAATCATGATTTAATTTCTTTCTGAAGGTGAATATGAAAACTGAAACTAAGAATGAAACTTTTGACAAATATTGCCTACAATATTTTTCAATTCCATTATTCAGATTATGGTGGGAGATTAGTATTTTATTTTATTCTAATATTTCTTATGCATAAAATCTAGTACAGAGCTGGGGCTCTGTTTCTGATTTTACAATTTTTACACTTTTGAAAAGCTGAGAAGTTCAAAAAGGCTTATGGAGACTTGCAGAGTTTAACATGTTGAAAGAGAAAGAGGTTAGTGTTCCTCCCAGATAGGAACATACACATGAACATCTGTTTAAATTCAGATTTAATTAATAGATTAAACTTCATTTTGCCCTGAAATCCTCATATAGCAGAAATTAGTCCTCTACTTTTCTTTAATTTTTTCACAACTTTTAGAAACCTAAGGACCTAATGACGGTTTTGGTATAATTTTCTTAGTTAATTTATAGACAAAGCTGGAAAGAAATTCCAAATTAGTAAACAGCCCTATATTACCCATTGGTACTTTATAATAACACACTGTACAACTGGAATACTCTCATACAGTAAAATATGTTTCTTCCTCATAACTCAGAATCTGCAGCTGAAATAAAAGAGGGTTCCTACTCTAGGGTTTCTCAGGTTTTACACTTAATCCAGTATACAGATATTTTTGGATTTTTTTTCTCTTGAAATCTTTTGGCAAAATGGCCATGTTTGACACACTTGAACATTTCTATACATGTTTATTAATTGTTGTCTTTTACATGCAGGAGCAACATATAAGAGTCACTGAAGGACTGAGGAAATTCAATTTTCAAATTTATAGTTAATTATGATATTAGGAAACTTATGCAGAAAAGTAGTTGATAAAGGTTTCAGAGTCTATAAGATATTGAAACTCATGATAGTTCAAAGCATTTTTTCAGAGTTGTGTGATCTAATTTCATTTTCTTCTCCAGCATTGCTGTATTGAGCATTTCAGTTTGTTTTATTTCTAGTCTTAACAGCTTTTCTTTTTTTTACCCCTGAAAACTCTTTCAGTATTTGATATATTTTTATGAGAATTTAAGCTTTCTATTTTAAACCCAGTACACTTCTAGTCCCTTCAGGCAAACCTGAAAAGTAAACATTAGTGCACCTAGCAGTTTGAAACACAATATGTAAATAAAAGAAACCTCTCACATACATGATTTTTCATTTGTTCTACTTATAGCTTTTCAGTATAAGAGGTTCATAAAGCTGTGGATGTTTCTCTTTCTCCACTGGTACAAATATAATGATAAATCTACTTCTGGGAACTGAAGTTGGAGACTTTCATACATCTCCTACAGGGTCTCATTTCTTTCTGCCTTGGAAAAGGTTCCTTCAGAACCAATACAAAAAATTATAGAGTCTTCATTATAATGTTCTCATTCCTCTTTCGTATCAATAAAATGTAGCTATGTTCTTTCAAAAGGAAAGTAAATGAACTAAAGTGCCAGTATAACTGAAAGTTCCTTATTTATGAATATAAAAGACCAATCCTCAAAAATGCAAAAATGTTACCTCTTTCAATTATTCTATTCAATACATTAAAAAATAATAATAAGGAAAAAAAAGCTTTTCAACTAGAAATATTTCAACCATGTAACAGCTGACTAAGGTTTTGGAAAAATGTTCAGTTCGATATCACTCTGAAATGGACAATTACAGTCCTACAACAAAAACTTCATGTTGACATCATCTCATCTAATATGAAAAGAAATGAGACCACCCCTGTACAGAATCCTAAAACAGAGTTGTGATTTTATTCAATGTTTGAGCTAAGTCAGCCTTAAATGAGTTTTGGTGGGTTTTTTTGCCGGTTTGGTTTAGTGGTTTGGATGATTTGTTTGTTTATTTGAGAATTTATGGTGATAACCATTTATACACAGTATCTATGGTATATTACAAAGGAGAATTCCTATCTGATGTTTTCTCAACAGTACAGGACGTGGTATGTGAACAAGGCTACTTATTGAACCAAAGACTTAAATCTACTTTTCACTTCATTACCTGAAAGTTACTGCTGTAAGCCCTGTGAGTACAATAGATGACAGAAGAGCTTTTTTGACAACAGAAGATTAGGATTTTCCATCTTTAGTTATGTTCCATGTTTTTGCACTCAGAGTCAAGATGTCTATGCAAGAAATAGAAGAAATGTTTTGCTTATTCTTCCTTTCATTGCCCGTTAAGCTATAGGTTTATGGGACATTGCAGGTGTTCGAGGCTGCTTACTGGCTAACTCGCTCACCGAGTCCGCATTCAGGGGTTCAGCTTAGTACCTTTAGATCTTGTGGGTCTGAACCTCAGGCAGAAGTGTGGCAAATGGAGTGGAAGAAGAAAGGAGGATTCCCACGTGGGTAGCAACCAGGTTTTATTTCACCCAGAGGGCTCCCACATATGAAGTGGGTTCTTGCCCTCAGGTTTCGGCTTAAGTACAGGGGCATAGACAGAGCAGGGGACAATCTAGAGCCAATCTCAGGGAAGGTGGGAGTGGTCCAGAACAGGGGACAATTAACAGGACAATCTAGAGGGAGGGGGAACCGAGAACTTGCCAGATCACTCTACTTAGGGAAAAACCAAAGGGTTTTACATGGGGGTACAGGGAGGAGCCATTACAAAACAAGTAACATAAGCATGCAGGACTTGGGTAAATTTTAAATGCACCACAACAAGACATAAACACAGAAAACTTGGCAAGGAAACTGTTAAGGGCCAGTTTTTGAATGGGAGGCTACATTCTGCTTTAGAAGTATTGCATTTTTTGGCAGTTGTTAATTTTCTTTTCTACTGCAGAAATAAAATGATAAAATTAAAGTGGCATGATAAGAGGAAATACTAGGAAATCTTATCAAATGTGTATACTAAATACTATAGCCATGGTAACTAAGCCTCTTAGCCTAATCTTTCCCTAAGAAGTAATACTCTCCAAAGCTACTGTTGCTCAGTAGAAAAGGCAAAGTTAAATATAGAAGTACATAGCTTTGTTTGCATGTTGACAATGGTTCTTAAACCCAAATCTATTCAGCCATGCACCTTCCCCTTCTCTTATTTATATACTTATTATTTATTTGTTTGTTTGTTTATTTATGGCAAGTTACAGAGCATGGTCTTATTAGTTTCAGTAGAAGTGATTACAAGCACAGTGAAATACCTGATCTCAGATATCTAAAGAGATTTTCTTTCATTTGAGAAGGGTTTCCTCTACTTTTGTTTACACTGTTCTCAAAACAGAAGAGCAAAAAAAATTATTTCTGATGAGAATTGTTTAAGAATTTACACAATTAAACCCAATATAAATGAAAATAAATCAACACTATCCTTCGGTTACAGTTTTAATATTGGCTAACTTTTTTTTTTTTCCAATATTAGGGTTATCTAATATTATCTAATCTACCCAAGCATTATCTAATCTAACGCTTCAGAGTTGCAAAATCATATGTGAAACTTCTTATCTTTCTTATAACATGGACCAGAAAAAAGGAAATTAGACACAGAAATAAATTCTACCTAAATCTTGATAGCTATCAATTTTAAGATGCATTCAATCAAGTTATAAATAACTTTTTTTAAAATCTTTTTTTAATCTGAGTGATTGGGAAAAATTTGGGGGTTTTCTCTTATTGTCTTTGATTGCATTTTTTGTTGTAGGACATAAATTATTGATCTTACTGTCTGTATGTTGTGATATTACCGTGAAAAGCACTAGATAAAGTAATTCAACAGTCAGATATTGTGTTCTTGGTTAGTCAGTTATTTGTTTCCTACTGTCATATTAATAGTTTACAGATGGTTGTTACATTATTTCTTCCACTGACTTTATTGGGGAGGTTGTTACATTATTTCTTCCACTGACTTTACTGGGGACAAATGTGTCTTCTGAAGCAAATACAGGAAAACTTGAAAAATATGCTTATATTACTTATGAGTTTCCTATACATGGAGACTTGATTATTTCTTTTTTCTAGATTCAGATACAAGTACTCTTCTCATTAGTTGAAGTTAAAATGCGATGTCAAAAATGGTGTGTCTAGTTGTGAGAACTTCCTCGGGGATCTGAAATGAAGTCAGACGTCTTAGACTGAATTTTCCCAAAGTCTTACTTATTTTTCTAAGACACAAAGTCTATCCTTTTCATCTATATTTTAATCAGTGAAAGTGAATTCAGTAAATCATATTGTGCTATTCTTAGAACTAGCTTGTCTTGAGTTCTCATTAATGTTTCCTTTTTCTCTCATTTCTCTTTTTGTTATTTATTTATTTTAAATTTACTTGAGGTGCTAGGATTCCCTGGAGTGCATTTGCCATCACTATGGAATGTGTTCATTAGTGTGCAGCTGTGATATTTTATCGTAASAATTCATTTTCACTTTTCATTCTTTCATGGGAAATAAGGAATATTTATTTTTATATAAATTGGTTGTGTATATAGGCCAAGACTTTCTTTTTCTTTATTCAAATTTGCTTTTCTTTTTCAGCAATTTGATTTGACTCATGGCTAAAGCATGTTTTCCTGCTTAGTTGTCAACTGTGCTTTGGTTATTCCTTCTTCTGCACTAGCCTGACCTTAGAGACTATTCCACTTACTTTTACCATCACATATGAAAACTATAATATCATTATTTATTCTTTAAAGCAAACTGACAGAGTGGAGATTTAGCCATTAAGATAGGAAAAATAAAAGAAAATGAACAGTATTTTCCCAACACCCCAAAAATGTAAGGTTTTAGAATTCATTTTGTATAACCAAGGTGGCATGATTCTAGCACATTCTATGACATGTTTTAAGTAAAACTAAAACTTCAACAGGATTTTTAAGCTTCTTGACTTTACATTTTAAGTAGAGCTATCATATGTCCATAAGTAACAATTCTATTCCCACTGCTGAGTCACATGATGAAAACTGTACAACATGAAACACATAATGAGAAACACATTACTTCAAATTTCATGAAAAGGTAGTTCTGTTTATTTGAAGGAATGAAGATACATTATTTTCTTTCAATATGTTCTGAACTTGCCCTTTAAATGACATCAGAGACAAAAAGTAAGATTCTTCTTTAGAAGAATATAGTTAAAGTCCATAAATGGATCTTACCTTCCACTTGTAACAGGTTTTAAATGAAGAAGACTGCAATACCAGTGGATTTTCTGCTTTCTTTTTTCCGATGAATAGTAATAACCCAGTAGACCTAGTTCTGTCCCTATGTATACAGCTGCAACTTTTTGTATGTGAAAGAATATAAATCAAAAGGACAAACTGTATTCAACCTCAATTTGGAACACAACCAAATACAGAGATGAAAATAACTTGTTCAAAATTCCACATCTCCTGTACTTGACATCTAAAATAGACAGACTAAAATAATTTAGTTTATTATTTCCCAAACTAAGAAAGTAACGCAAGAAATAATCTGTCATGGAGAGAATGACCCACTAGGATGTCCAAGAAGTATATATATATCACCCAAAACTGATAACTGAAGTAAGTCATTACTGCTTACATATTCTAATTTTGAATTTATTCCGTAAGATGTTCCTCTTATTATGAAGGATGAAGAGAGAAAAGATAAAATTTTATGTATTAAAATAGTGAAAAGAATAAATATGCACAAAGCAGGAAACTAATATTACATTTCTTATTTGGAGTTCTTCAAATCATTCCAGAGATGGGGTAGGGTAAAGCAATCTAAACCTTTAATGGAGGTTACTATTTTCTTTCTCAGGTTCCAGATGAAAGGTACTAGGATGCCCACGGACTTCAGAGGTTTTAAGGAAAGGTAAATAACAACTCAGAACGAAACAAAAACCAAACAACGCCAACTAATCTATTGGAAAATTATATAATAAGTCCTCCTGAAATCCTCCACTTGGGAGATCTATCTTTCCAAGTCCGTGCATCTCCACTGACTTACCTGAGGTTGTTTCAGACTGCTCTTGGCTGCAGTGCTGAGGTCTGAGCAAAACTCAGGAGGGGCTGGGGGGTGTTGCCTTCTCTCTTGTAGCAATACCATGGTTCTCAGGGTGAGGAGGGATCAGCAAGCAGCAATATCCAATACTTTTCTACAGATTCCAGGGTGGATATGTGCAAGATGGCACCCAAGAAAAATCTACTGCTTTCCTGACCTGAGAGCAAGACTGGGAGAATCCAGACAAGATAACCAAGTGACACCCATCTTGCTGACTCCATAGAGTCTGTTATTAAACATAAGTTTTTATCTGTTCATTATATATAGCAATAGTTCATTTTTAATCTTCAGACTCATTCCTTTTTTATTAGGAATTTCTTTTGTCGATGCAATTTATCAACAAGGCTCATAATAAATATTTTATTATTTGTGTTATATGCTTGAATTAAAAAACTCTGAAATTTGACCAGCCACTGAAATTAAATAAATATAGTCATCTTGTATCATGATTCAAAATATAGTTCAGTTGCTGAGCGTGGGGGGAGGGTTGCTGTATTTTTCAGTAAAAAACTCATTGGCAATGCATAAAAATGTCAGTAGTCAAAGACTAGGAATGAGTACCCTTACAGGTATTCCTGGGCTGCCTGTGTAAAGGCTGATAATCCTTGATTGCTGAGATGTTGTCACCTGAACAGATTGCTGCTTTAATTTTTTTATTACTTTATTAAAAAACAAGTTGTTTGTTTTCTGACCCAAGCATATTCTGTTTGTTTAGTTTTAAGTAGGACTAAGTCAACATTTCTAAGGATGTTAAACTTAATAAACTAATAGGAAAACCCTGCTGTGTTTAAGGAGGTTCCACCTCAATATGAGGAAGAACTTCATTGGGCAGGTGACCACACACTGGAACAGATTGCCCAGAGAGGTTGTGAGTCTCTCTCTCTCTTTCTCTCTCCCTCTCTCTCACTGGAGATATTCAAGAACTGTCTGGACAAAATCCTGTGGAATGTTTTCTAGGATATGTTGGACCTGATGACCCACTCTGGTCTCTTCTAATTTTAATCATTCTGATTTACTTCTACAGAAAGGCACATTTTGATCCAAATTCTTTGAAACCATTTCCAAAAGATTTTTTCATTCTTAGTATTTTTTTTTCAGGTTTATGTCAAAGTAAATTAATATTTCTGATTGCTTTTCATGAAAAAAAAAAACCCTCTGTGGTAGTTTAGAAAGGGAGTTTTCTCTATTTTCATTTGTGTCCTCTCAGAACCAGTCTTTCAGAGAAAAGAAGAATGGATATGAGAATGTCTCAAACATATACCAGTTTAACATCCGCATTACTCTGTACAATAATCTCTGCCTTTACTTCATATTTTGGGTTGATGCCTAAAGATATTCTGCATTTTTTTTTTTTAGGACAACCCTTCATTCAAATCCTTCATTTTAAGCTCATCAGGTATTTTTATCCATTATTTTTATTGTCACAAAATTTCTTTCTCAGATCTGTGTTTTCTCACTTTAACAACAAGAAGAAAATAAAAGGTTGCCTCTTCCAGGTTAATCCTATCAGGTTTTACATGGAAGTCTTAAGATTACGTAAATTATTATAAACAGAGAGCATTATTCATAATTCACAATTCTTACTTCATAGTTATTTTATCTGTTCATAAAACAGTCAACTTCAGATCTAATTTTGTGCCACTGGTCAACATTAGCCAATTCGATATAGCAAAATTGAAAAAACAAACCAACAGTATCAGATAGAACACAGCTATTTTGTCCTGTATAATAAAGACATAGAAATAAAAATGCAAAAATGCTCATTACAGTTTGGAAGAAATTGTTTGGTTGGTTTTCTTTCGTTGTTTTTTTTTTTTGTGTGGTTNTTTTTTTGGTTTGTTTTTTTGCTAATGGAAATCAAACTTTGCAATGAGTATCAATATTCCCCAACAAAATATTTTTTTATGTTTGAGATGTTTTTTAACGGAATGAAGAGAGAATATTTTAAACAAGAAATGGCTGTTTATGACTGAATAAGATATATTTTGGATGAACATGAAATACAATCTGTATAGAGACAGGTAAAAAATTACCTCAGTGCAAATAGAGCTGATGTAAATTTTCACTTTTGATTGATGAAAAGCTCGAGTAATCTTTATTCAATTCTAAACTGGAAGCCATTTAAGTCCATCTGCTTTGCCAGTTTTTTATTTGGCCAGAAAAATAGCTATCAGGAGACAAGGAAAAGTAACAATCCTTACAGGTACTCCTGGGCTGCCTGTGTTAAGGCTGATAATCCTCGACTGCTGAGATGTTTTCATCTGCACAGATTGCTGCTTTAATTTCTTTATTACTTTATTATAAAACAAGTTGTCTGTTTTCTGAGCCAAGCATAATCTGTTTGTTTAGTTTTAAGTAGGACTAAGTCAACATTTCTAAAGATGTTAAACTTAATTAGTGTCGTTAAGTTACTGACATAGATAACATCTCTTCTTTATCTAATTTCCTCTGAGTTCTTTAGAGAACATTGAAAATAATAACTCTTCTTGTTTACTTTGGTCCCTGTTCTTTGTATCAACTACATAGCAGGAAGAAAAGATGTCACTTTTCCATCTTGAGTGTTCAGGAATAACGTGCCAATTTTTTTGAGGAAAATATAATATTTATTCAGCCAGTTTAAGATTACTTCATGCTACTAAAATAGACTTTGCCCTATATAAAGTACAGTATTGCCATGATACAGAATGCTAGGTTTTTCAAATAGAATGTGATTCAATGACATTATCTATGTAAGCACGATATATGCACAGAAAACAAACCTCTTTATGTTTGCATGAATACTGCTGTTATTTTAGAGCAGTCTGTAAATTATTCTGTTTCTATTAGGACCACACATGACCATTCACCAAATTTAATTTAAAATTAAATTCTCTAATTTTTAATAATTTTAAAACTTTTTCTGTGTCTTGGCATAAAAACTTGCTTGGCATAACCCCTTTAATTTATCGTTTCCATGAAGCTTTTATTAAAATTTTTTTCCATGGTGCTTAAGTTTAAATGATAGATTAGAGGCACACATAAAAATACAAATCAACCAGGGATGGTAGAAAATTTTGCCACTTCCAAATCAATGTTAAATTGCTTTATAAGTAAAACGGATTTTTTTATATTTAAAAAGAAAGAAATATTTTGACTACAAACCACTATATCTATTTCTACTAGGAACAGGAATTTCTATTATTCCTCTAACCTAAATCATTCAGAAAAAAAGTGATGAGTGCTGAAATTTGCACAGTGTATTTCAGGAGAAACAAAACACAAGATCTGGAAGAATTTCCTGATATTGGGAGACAGTTGAATTAATTTAAAATAAAGAAAAAAAAAAAAAGCTTTTGGGGGAGAGTGAGGGGGTTTGGACAATCCCACAAACTCGCTATTCACTCTTTTTCAACAAAGTAATTGTACATATGCACAAAAATAGTTCCTAAACTATCACTACTTAGAAAAACATTATCACCTCAGAATCATGGCTTTCTGAATATATACAGTCAAACATTGGTGAAGATCAAAAAGACAAATATATTACTATAAATTACAAAGAAATTAACCGTGAATAAAATAAACTATGTAATCTATGTAAATCACCCACAGCTCTAATTTTACAATTTTTCTGGCCTTATGTTCTTGAAAGGAATTAATACTGTTGGTCTGTAGAAATATTCAAAGAAAGAAAAAATAAGTGATTCGAAATATGAAATAACTGAGAAGTAAAAATAAACAAAGCAGTAAAGATTTTTAAAAAATTTGAAGTAAAGGTTAAGCTACACATCTAAAAAATCATGATTTGTATGGAGAGAGTGAATAGAGAAATGATTACTATTTGACAAAAAAAATGTTGGGCACCCTGTGGAATAATCAAACAAAAAAAAAAAATATTCACAGAGTACATAATTAAAGAAGTAGAATCAGGGCCAGAATCTCTTATTGAAGCCTGGAATTTTGATTAGGTCACTGATTAGACCAATTCATAGAAAATAGGTATATCAGAGGCTATTCATCATGCTGGGATGCATGCAATCTCCTGTTGAAGATTGTGAGACTATGGAGTGTGTGCCAGTGAGTGCCTACCACCCTATACTTAAACTATCACCCTATATTTAAATTGGGTTTTATGTTCTTTTCCTAGCCACCTGGAAACACATAAATTCTTATTGTTTTCCTTGTAGATAAGATAGTCCTACACATTTCAAATAATGTAGAATATGTCCTAAGTTGCCGGTAGTCTTGGCTTCTTGGAAATTTTTTTTAAAGCTTATTTCTACCCAGCTCAATTCAACTGTTTCGAACAGATGGATCCTACACTGGGAACACTGGGATTCTCCCTCATTAAAACTTGAAAAAATGTGTTCACAGAAAAGATTTTCAGAAATATTTTTCTCTGGGCTAAGCATGGTTATTCGGAGTGCACATGACAGTACTAAGTTTGACACCAAGGATCTCCTCAAAACAGGAAACATTCCAACTGCAGCTGGTCTCATTATTCAGACTTGGTGGGGGAGTTGCTTGCTTAGTAGCTACTTAGCTCCTCGACTACTTTTTAGGGAGTATAATGTAAATTGAGCTCGATCATGCATGAAACTAGACCCTTCTACTGGTTTGGATGGCACAAAGGTTCAATACATTCAGTAAATATATTATTGTACTAATTAAGAATTATAGTCATTGATATTTAACCTTGTATATCACTGTAAATTAGTTATTTTTCTAAGCTATGAAAGTTTTTAAATTTATAGAAGCAAAAAAAAAAAGTTAAAACATCATGTAAGACTAAAGAGATCAATAAAGAAATAAAAAAAAAGAAAAAGTTTATATGGCAGTAACAGTGATCACCTCATACATAATGTGTGCCTTCTTATGGGATTTCACCTGTATTTCATCTAGTAACATCAAGTACTATAGCACTGCCAGATTTCCTAGGCAACAAAATCTAAGCTGATTGGGTTTTTTTTTTCCCAGTAAAGATGACTTATTTCATTATTAATAAACCACTGTCCTGCCAGGAGAAATGGTTTTGGAAGAGTCAATAGCCTAATTTCCTTTTTGCTGTTTTTCATCATGGGCCCGACTATGCTATTGTAAAAACAATGATTTTTTGTGGAAAAAAAGTCCTTGAAAGGTTACAGGGTAGAAAATTACTACCTGCTTGTACTACCCAGCACAAATAGCTTGATTTCTCTGCAACAACTTGGTCCACTTACCATCTGTTAATCTTACAAGCAAAAAGTCCAAGACACAAAATTTGTAGCACATGTAGTCACTTTTAGATGAAATATCTTTGTTCTTCATTTCTGTTAACACCTACAAAGATGCAGCATCATGTTTCTTCAAATTCCTCATCAAAATTTTCCTGTAGTGACCTTTAAAAGAGATCTTGACAAAGGTGAGGTGATCTATATGCTCAGACTGCTTCCTGACATGCTGATAAATATAATCTCCCTATCCCACTGCAGTCCATTCTATTGTCTTTGTTATCCTCTCACAAACTCATGCTAGAGCTCTTTTAAATTATTATGTAACTGTCTTTGACAAAGTAGTTTCTGTTCAGATGGCCTTGTTTCCATAGTTATAAAGCAAAAACTAAATTTAGTCACCTTCAAAGTTTTAGAAAAATAATCTGAACAGGTGGGGGTGCAGAGTTTTTCTAAATAGAACCTGGCTAGCTAAAGATGATCGGATGTGGAAATAATTATAATTATTTTATTATTATTTATTTATTAGAGGAAGAGAACTTCTTTGTTATAAATAAGTCTTGAACACAAAAAGGAAATAACTGGTTTTGAATACCATATCATTTACACAAAATAATTAAAAGCAATTCCATCTAATGTCTCAAGCAACCTCAATATTCAAGCTTGAGATCTGATGAAAAAGTGGTCTCTTGGGTTTATATTATCAAAATGATTTTGTAGATAACTTTAGATATTTTATTTCATTTTGTTTCCACTTTTCAAAGATTCTGCCAATAAAACTACAGACCAAGAAGTTTAATGGCAAATGATTTTATATTGTATTGCTAATAGCATCAAATAAATTAATTACTTTCACTCATTTAAGGTATGTGGAGTGTTTTACCTTGGTTGGTTGCCAGATGACCAGCAAGACACTCTCACACAGGTCCACCCTCTGAGAGACTGCACTGTCAATGGTTAATTACTCGAAACAATTGTGGAGGTGCCAGGGGGCTTTGCTGAGGCCAGGTTTGCACCCCTGAGAGGTAAAAGGGAGGTTTTTGGGGGTGTGGTGGCAATTCCCACAAGACGGAAGGGGCCATCTTTGGCACTGACAATAGGCAAATCCTGTAAGGTGGGATGGCACCTTTCATCATAGCTCCCCTACAAGTGCAGAGATGTAAAATTTTCCCTCCATGCTCCCAGGGGAAGGTTTGATGGGACATAGCTGACTCAACTGCTGATGTGAGAGGCAGCTCTGATGTCTTAAAAGGTGTCAAAAACCATTAAACTCCCCTGAAATGCCCTCAGGCTCTTTCCTGAGGCCTTCCACCAGAGGATTGCATATGATCCAAGTGTTGCAACAGATCCAGAATCTATTACAAAAGACAGTGTAAAGCTCCCCTACCCTCAGGGGAGGTGCCTGGGCCTTCTTACCTGTACTGAATGTGAAACAAGAGACCTCTTTTTTTGCTAATATAGCTAATTATAAACAAATATTACGAATATTTGCATATTCCACAGGTTTTTTCTACTGATCTTTTTTTCCCCTCAACAAATTTCATATTGAATTTTGAGACAATGTCTCAAAAATTACACAAAATTTGTTTAATAGGCAATCAAATTCCATTTGTTAGGAAAGTTAGTGTCCTGGTTTAATACAGAGCTGGCTTGAAACATGTTAACCTCTAGCGAGTGTATGCATAGGTTATAATTCAGTCAAGAATTTCAACTCTTTTAGTAAGAAGGGAAATTTCTATCCTTTTATTGCAAATTCTGGATATCTTGCTGATATGTGCACATGTATTTATATAATGATACATTCTTCCTGTCTCATAAGCTCTGAAAGCATCTGAGGCACTAATACATTTTACAGTAATAAATGTAATCCAAGTCATGCATTATTTCCCTTGTAGTTCTAGGTCATCCTGCTAGGTGAAACCTAACAATGCAAGTTCATTTTTATCAGCTTATTTATATTCATTTTTATTCCTGTAATGTAGCAAGCTATCGACTGTTTCTCAGTTGGGAGGCAAGAACTGTGTTCTCTTGAATTAGTTAGAAAAGACACAAAAGGAAATACATTAAATTAACTCAAACACTACTGTACAAGTTTAATAATGAATAACATCCAAAACAATAATGCTTGATATGGCATCATTTACATGACATTTGTAGCTAAGGGTCTTCCAGGGCTATATAACCACTATGTAGAAAATTTGTAATACAAGTGGTATTATATAATTAATCATATTTCTGAAAACCTGAAAGACATTTCATTAAAGATTTTTATCCTGTAATACATGAAAGGGTTGGTTATCTACAGTTTTAGGGTTTTATGCAAATATGTGTAGCTTTGCATTTATACATGTGCATTTCTGAATTGATATTAAAAGAAATAGAACAGGTTGTTTTTGTAAATTGTTTAAACATTCATAATTAACTTTACACTGTGCTTAGATAAACTGCTCCATCACGGCCAGACCTCTAAGTTGCCTTATGGTGCCCTAGGGAATAATTTTATTTACCTAATTATTAATTTGTTTGAAGGAAGCAGGGAGACAAAGGACTTATTTACTCTGTTTACCTTTTCTTTTTTTCTACATACTGGAAGCACACAAAAATACTACCGTTGTGTTGTCATAAAGTTAAGAAATGGGACTCCATGTTTTTTCAGCTTTCTGTTTTCTGTTCTGTAACTGATTGTAGTCCTTCTTCAGTGTACCAAATATGAATGGTACCTCTGCAGTATGCAGGGAGGTGTAATGAAGGACTGCACTCATCCAGAGCTAAGTTAGCTGTGAGGATGTCAGATGTGAGAACAGAGTATGCAGGACAAAGCTGAGGAGCAGGTTCTAAGATGTGTGAGAAGTTGAACAGCCCTTGATCACTGCTGTTCCATGCCTGTTACAGAGACCAGACATGAGTCTGATCCAAAAGTATTAGTAAAATAAATGCTAAGACCACTAGGAGAGATCGGTAATTTGATTTTATACTAAAATCTATTGGAAATGTTATGATTTTACAGTGCAATATTTTCTCTAGGTGCTAAATTTTCCAAAATCGCCGGGGGAATGATTTTTTAATTAATGTCTTATCTCTAAGAACCACTGTATTTAACTCGATCAACCCTTGGAATATTTCCAAAAAGCAGTTTCGGAAATTATTTTTCAGGCTTATGTTTTTGGATTGCAAGTTCAGTGTCTTTAATGAAGTTTGGTCCTTCCTGCTTTCTCAGGCTAACCTTGGGAAGGAGATAATCTCTCAAAACAAGGTTTGTGCATGTGATCTTCTGGCAGAAATTTTCTCTCTCTTGAATGTACCTGTGTAATTCATCCATTCATGTAATTTAAAGAAGATCAACTGCCTCTTCACATTTAGATTTCTCAAAGTATCTTCCAGCCGCAGTGCTCCAAATATGGAACATACACACTCTCATGAAAGCATTAACAGGTAGACATGGTAGAATAAAATATCTGATTTTTTAATATTGTCATTTAGATTCATTCAAAGGAAAACAAATACAAGGCCCAGAGAAGTTTGCTTTAGTCATGGGGTGCACTGTGGTGGTGCATCCTGCCCCCTAGGCCACGCTATGATCTGAGAAGACACCCTATACTTACTTAACATCATTCATTCAGTCTATTCTAGATGTTTATATAATATCCAAACTCAGCAGATTATTCTTTTGTTTTAAAAATTTAAAAAATTTACTACAACATGTAAATCCCGGGATCTTTTTCTCACAAATGTCAATCTGGCACATCATGAATGTTCTAGTAGTTTGAAGTTTGAACTAAGTCACTATTTTTGGAAGAAAAATAATTCTTCATGAAAAAATAGCAATTTTTAAAGGGCTTTCTTGTATACTTAAGGTCTACAATTAGGAACTGTTTGAACAGAATTGACTTAGGAAAATTAATTTAGTTCATTACCAATCAAATCAGAGTAGGATAATGAGAAAAATAAAAACAAATCTCAAAACACCTCCCCCTCTCCCTCTACTGATTACCTCTTCCTCTCTTTGTCTCAGGGGGACTGGGAATGGGGGTTGTCTTTGCCTCTCATTCCTCCTCACTCTCTTCACCTGCTCCAGCATTGGGGTTCCACCCACAGGAAACAGTCTTCCATGAATTTCTGCAAATGGGTCCTTCTCACAGACTTCACAAACCTGTGCCCCAGGGGGTCAGAAGTCCTGGCAGCACCCCTGCTCTAGTGTGGGCTTCCCACGGGGTCACACACTCCTTCAAGGATATCCACCTTTTCCAGTGTGGGTTCCACAGGGGCTGCAGGTACCTCTGTGCTCACTGTGGACCTCCATGGGCTGCAGCAGGACAGGCCTCCTCACCCTGCTCCTCACCATGGGCTGCAGGGGCTCTCTGCTCCAGCCCTGGGAGACCCCCTCTTGTGTTGGAAGAGCTGTTTCTCTCCATAGTCTCACTCCCCTGTTTGTTTTTGTTGGTACAGGGTTTTGCAGTTCTTCTCTGTGTGACCCCAGAGGCACTACCACCAACACCGATGGGCTTGGCCTTGGAGAGTGGGGGATCAGTCTTGGAGCCAGCTGGCCTTGGCTCTGCTGGACATGGGCAAAGCTTCCAGCAGCTTCCACAGAGGTCAACCCTTGTACCCCCTCCTGCTACCAAACCCTTACTACACAAATGATTCATTGTGTATTCTATTTACAATTACAAATAAATGCACTGGAAAATAGCTTTCTGGGGGATATAAATACAAATTTTGAAGTAACATTGGAAACAATGCAAAGCTAGAAATTTGGAACTGAGAATTATAAAATTAGCATGACTAAAAGTCAAATTTGCATTTAACTGCCTCTTTGGCTCTCCAATTTAGATGTTTCTTTATCTATACATATTTTTGCTATGTTTAATTTAAAATTAAACAGGAAAACAAGGAGCAGCATTTCCTGTCTTATTCAGCCGCTGAAGGAAAAATTACTTTGCATTAAATCAGACTTTCCTTACTTCCATGTTTTTGCTGCAAGAGAAGGCAAAAACTATCTCAACATCAACCCAGTCCCTTTGATAAGTTTGTTTTGTAAAAGATGACCCCTACTTCAAGATACAAAGCAGGATAAAGCAGAAAATTGAGAATGTCAAGAGAATTCACCTTTAATTCAAAGTAGAGCAAATTTGTGGAACAAAGTATCAAGTATATCTGAAGAAAATGGAATTTAAATTGAAATAGAAAACACATAATGACATATACTGTGAAAACCTTATAAGCAAGAATTTTTGAAGTTCAATTAACAGCAAGAACAGAGTTATAAGCAAACAGTGTAGGTTATCTTAGACTTGTGTTGTGATTGTAAGAGTTGGCTGACTTCACAATTCCTATTGTTGAAGCAGAAGAAGGAATCAGAATACTTAACTTTGGAAACTGTATTTCAATGCAATATTTATGCTTTATCAATGAACCTTTTCCATTTTATTGGCATTTCTTTTGCCACTGATATTTTTTTTTTTTAAATAATATCCATATTAACTTATGGATATTTCCCAAACATTTTTATCTTAAATTCTGGACCAGTACAGGAGTTACAATATGCTTTTTGCTACAAAAATATATCTCTCATTCATTAACTCATCTGCTAGCAAAATCTAGAGTCAGTAGAAGTCCATCTATTCTTTGTTCAGATGCAATGGCTCTTTGAAGACTGTGGCCTCAGCCAATGCTAATCTGTTTCTAGAATTACTGTTTAGTACCGATGAAGTAGCTTGGAAATCATATAAAAATTTCCATGGTGTGGCAGGATGCATTCAGTTATAAGACACCTAAGGCCATATTCTCATTCAACACTCTCCTATTGAAATCAGTATAGCTTTGCAGATGAAATTAGGATAGTGTGTCCAAAATCATTGTGCATAGGACAATTAATTGTAAATCTGAAACAGGAAAAAAAGTTTCCACATTTATAAAAACAAATTATCCATTATATATACATACACATATATATATATATATATTCATAATTGTATTATTTTTGTTGGCATATAATGTCAGTTAAAATTTTTGAAGAAAACAATGTTCCCAATTCTAGATAATTCCAGCATTGCCTTGCTAGTAATGGAAATGCCTGTTTCTCACCTTGAGCTGAATCACTCTGAGCTCCTACTTATGCATTGTGTGACAGGAAAGGTGTAAACTTGAAACAAATTTGAATATAAGCATTTCTGGCAAGGTGGCCACTTCTTTTCTAATACAGCAATTAGCTGTTTTTTCCCCTTGACATGATGAAAATTCTAAGTGCACATATGTACAGACACACGTCATACTATGCCACTGGTTATGGTTGCAGCCTGCATACTTAAGTGTTAAGAATATTTATGTAGTCACACTTAGATTCTACTGCTAAACTTTTCAAAATATCAAGTATTCATTGCAGAAAGTAACTCTCACTTTAACTGAGACTCGTTAAGCATGAATTCAAATCTCTCTCCTTAGTCTCTCAGTGAATACTCATTTTCAACTGAGCATTATAAACTCTTCTGGGTAATGAAATTATTTATTTAGATAACATGAAAGAATAAATGGAATGTAAAAAGTAAATAAAATGGAGCAGGAGAATCAAACCTAGTGCTGTCTAATATCTCTCTTTAGTACTGAAGAGACACAAGATGCATATTATTGAACCAGTTTCTTATTGTAGCAGTTGCCTCAGCCCTAAAATTACAAGCTAAACAAGATTAAAATGAGAAGAAGTGGTTACCATTTGTTGAAGGTCCTCCAGGTGTACTTATGGCAGAATGCATGTGTGATGTAGGGTTTCAACATTTTTCATGTTTAGTAAATTAGCATAATTGACAAGAACCCCCAAGTACAGTTAATGGAGTAATTCCCTCTCTTGCTTCGGTCCCCTACTGATGCCTCCCCCTTTGCTTCGAGCCCCACACTGTTTATGTCTAAATACAGGGGAAAGTGGAATGACCTTGGTTCACTGAAAAAGCAGCATTAGAATAGGATTCTACGAATGTGTTTGTCTAAAAATACTGCAGTTGGCTAAGAAACTATGTAATTATACAATAATAGTTTACATAGCTACGAATATATGAAAAATAAATAAAAAGCAAAAATCTCTTGGTATCACAGACATCTTCAGGAAAGCAGACAACTCAACTACTTTTGCGTTTTTCTTTCTCTGTTAATACCACTAAAGCCATTTGCAAGGGTTCAGTGTTTTATGGACTTTACATAGAGATAAATCATAATATCAGAGAGATGTGCTAAAGAAAAAAATACAGATTTTAAGAAATAAATCATGAACCACTCAGCCTTGCTTCCCAAAACAGCCTTCTTAATGTTGCTATAGTTGACATCCATTTACTATGTCAACTCTCAGGATTCAGTGCATTTTATATAAATAATAGATAATAATGAATACAAATTATTGTGACATCTTAATGTGTGGAAAATTAATATTAAAGAAGTAGGAATGTGCTATGTAGCAATGGTGAGAAGCTATTTTCAAATGTAAAATTTAATTTAGGGAAAATTAATCTTTCACCCCCTGCAATTCATATGTCATAATGAGAGTATTGAATACTCTTTCTTCTAAATATTAGGTTAACAAGAACTAGGAAGGCTTTCATGGTGTGTAGGACTTTTCTCTTTCTGAGTAAGATTCATCCCTACTCCCTAGCCACTAGCCAACTTTTGTTTCAGTTTCTTCTGTCTACTGGAATGTCTATAAAACTGTTAAGCATGAATTTTACACTAGAGAGCTTGCGATCATATCTTGATGATTAAAATATTCATCTGGAATATAGAAAGGCAAATTCATACCAACAATTCTCCTAAGGTCTGATAAATCTTTGAAAGAAGGACTCATCATTAATTGACGTTGCTAGAATGTTTTTTTCTCATTGCAAATTCTACTTGTATCAGATAAAGCTCTACTGCATTTTTTCCCTGCACTTTATAATATTCTGAAATTCTTATTGCCTTAATGCTTCATGTATTCTAAATCTAACCATGTTACAAGTAGATGTGGTAAAAACCTCCTTAGGGAGTTGTGGTCCTCCAAATTTAAGTTAGACAATCTGCCCAAAGGGAATATGGAAACATGTTTTTGTGGTTTATTTTGACAGAAGATTATCTCCACAATCATCAAGAGAAACTTAGATCATTTAAAGGATCATGTCTAAGAAAAGACAGGCTGTTGCAGTGCCTTTAGGGAATTTGTGAGTTACACACACATGTGAGCAGGTCTCTCCATCCACCACCAGACTCCATTGTCTCTCTGGCAGCTGGACTGGACACTCTGTTGTGGTCCCTTTGTCCAGGCGCCTCATTCCGAGACAAACTCCCATCCCTGGCTCCCAGGCCTTGTCACCTTTTTTGCTGAATTGCCTTCCTGATCCCTCCTATCAATCACAGCCTGACCTCTGCACCCACACTCCCTCCAGCTGCTGCCACCTTGGACATACAACAGGCTGGTCCCTCTCCAGGCCCTCTTTATATTCCAACGCACAGGAGAGAGACTTGTCTCAGGAGATGAGTTAGAAATGGTGTTTAACTGGAAAACAGAACAGACTGCACTAACCAGGGCAGGGCACAGTCAGACAAGCATCCTGGCCAGCACACTGCTTACAGATGGCCAGGCCTTTCTCTATCCTCTTGGGCCTTTATTATCTCACATTTGTTCCTTTGCACGGTTTCTTTATGCCACGGTGAAAGAAATGCAGTATTTAGTTAACTTGTAAAATATTTATTATGACACTTTCATGTAGAATAATCGTACATGATCTAAAACATATTATTTATTTCAGCTAAGAATCTAAAAGATTTTCACAAAATAAAAACAGGAAAATGAATATAATATATTGGTCTTGACTTGCCCGTCTTAGCCTCAATATTTTAGCAAAAACATTAAGAATACATTTGCCTGGAATATTGTTTAGAGATGGTGGCTGGAGAAACACTAAGATTTGGTCATTACAAGCAGTTTCAGCGAAGATTGAAAAAGAAATCAGGCTGCAACAGTAAATTGCTAGAGTAGGAACTCCAATAATCTGTTCTGGTCAGCAATGTATGTAAACTAGAAAGAGGATCCAAGAAACTACTGGCCATTCAGCCTCTCCTCCATGCCTGGAAAGGTGATGGAACAGGTCATTCTGGAGGTATCACAAGGCATGTAGTAGAAAATAAGGTCATCAGGAGTAGTCAACTTGGATTCCTCAAGGGGAAGTCATGCTTGACAAATCTGATATAATTACACGTTTTTCCACTAAAAATTCTGTATTTCAAATGTTCCTTGGTAATTTCTATGGAGCAATTATACTTATAAGACTTGATATATTTCTTAGGTAAGGGGTTAACCTTTTTTATACATTTTATACAATTTTATACATTTGTCCATAATGAAAATTCATAGTATATTTACAATGCAAAGCTATGTTCTTGCAAAAATAAATCAAAGCCATTGGCAATTCTTTAAAAAGCAGCAACATATTGTGTATTTAAATGTACAAAGATTCGCGGTGGTTTGGACAAAGGTAAAAAAATATTACTCTTAAATATATTGAAAGGAAGGAAGGAAGGAAAATATGTTGGGAAAATATGCAGGCAATCTAAAGAACATTTTCTCCTGACTTTTAGGGGCAGTTTTAAAAAAACAAGACTGTAAAATTAATGGCAAGTCATTCCTAGAAGTTGAAGCTAGTTGAGCAGAGGAACAAATGTCTTTGCCTAAGTACAGGGGAGTCAGGTGATCAGAAATCTTGGAGAGAGATGGACAGACTTGCAGTTGAATGGTGACTTGCATATTGCCATGAGCAGACAAGCCTGAAACTTGAGTCCTTAATTTTTTCTACCTGTAAGAGATTTTGCATTTCATGGGTGATGTGTACTTTCTGATTCTTCTTGTGAATCTCCTGACAAATTCCAGGTTGTCATAACACTCTGCATGATATAAGCCCTAATATTATGAATGAGATTACAAATTTCAAAATGTACACCCATAAAATATATATTAAAAAATATATAAACATATATATATAAAAATGTGGTCTCTTTGCATATATAAATGTTAATCTTTTTTCACTATTATAACATCATTAATCTACTCTCATTTATTTTTTGTTCTCTTTTCCTGTGAAATATAAATCAAAGGAAAATTGGAGAATACCAGGTGCAAGTTTTTCTGAAAAGTCTCTTGCCAAGTCATCCTGAAATTTTGTCTCTCAGATAAAGGTCAAGGACAGAGGGAAGCAGTAAGTATGCAGTATGAAAGCAATCTACCCTTACATTCATTTAAAAGCAGCACACCTTTAAAAAAACATTAATAGTAGCAGTTTGTCACAAAATCAATGGGTCTGATGCTCGTTTCACTAGCACAAATATAAATTGGGAGTAAATCCAAGTTTATGAATGAAGTTTTATTTGCATAAGTGTCAATGTATGATGAGCTTAGAGGACAAAATTATCAAATGGTTTCTGTTTGCATAACTCCAGTATCACTCTCTTCTGAAAATAAGTGCATGTATATGCTTACATAAGTTTAAATTCTACATTTTTTATCTATATCCTAAAATAAATCCATTTCTGAAAGCATGAATTTCACTCATTATACCATTTTAAAAACCCCATACTTAAGCTTTTCTGAAGTTTAATTTTTTTCTACAGGATTTTCTATATCTAAAATATAAAGGTATATTTTGTCAGGGTTTGGATATATTCTAGCTCTACACTTTTTTAATAGCATGCTTATAACAATGTACCAAATTTACAATCAGTTGTTGAATACAAACCAAAGTCCCACTGAAGAAAAGTGACTTTGCCTCCTAAAACATTGTCCTTTAACCAGATGCTCCTCCTGTGTGATAGGTTTTCTTCCCCATTCCAAGCTTGTGTAAATAAAGTTGCAAGGGCCATGCTCTCAGACCATGACAAGAAATGATAGTCTACTGATGCACATCTCATGGACTTCTTTAGACCAGAGACATTGTGGTAGGTGCCATGTTCAAACATCCAAAAACAATGCTCCAGAACTAAATTGTTATCAGTAGATGCCTACAGGTCTGCAAAAAGTACTGTATTGATCGTCTCAGGGATGTTTGCTTTATTGAAATTACTGTCTTAACAAAACTCAAAATTTGACAAAACAGTCTTACTGACTTTCCTGACATCTGTACAACTCACTGAGTAGGTGTTGGTTTTGGCTTACAGTGAAATTTCTCATGTAAAACTCAGCCTGAAAAACAAAGCTGTTCACAATAACTTTTTTTTCTTTTTAGCATAGAAACCAGCAGACCAATGACAGTACTGAAAGAGAAATAATAATAATAAAAAAAATAAAAACAAAAAACAACCAAACAAAAAACAACTTAAACTTTCCTAGTAGACCTAAACCAAAACTGTTCATAGGTATCTTTGTGGTCAAATCTGCTGTTACAAGAAAATAAACACACAAACAACTTAGTAAATTAAAAATAATAATAACAAAATGATCCATCTTTTAAAATTTATTTTGCTTATGGTTTGATATATTAAGTACAAGATAAACCTACAGTCACTTTCTTTTTCAGAAGAAGCTGCCACTCAGAGATGAGGGAAGAGCTTCACACCAACTAACTTCAGAAGAGGAGTGCAGGCAGGGAATGAGAACAGACAGTGTGTCACCATCTGGAGTCGACAATATCTCTGCTGACTGTAGAGGGAGCTGAAAGAGATGAAAATTTTAAATTCTACATCTCCCTTGGAAAGCCAAAATAAGTGTTATGCTCAGCATCATTAGCTGTCATACTACCTCATCATGTTTGGGCAAGAATCACTCATTATAGCAGAACATATATGATGACATTCCATACAAAAGCAGCCATGACTAGGCCAGGGTGTTAAATGCAATAATATGGAACATAAAAGACAGTGGTACAAATATGGTTATGCTTCTTAGTACAGTTCTCTAACACATTAATCTTTTATATGCTCAGGTTTTACAGAAATGAGAGAAGTTTAATGTGAAACGATTGCTCTTTTTAAGTTAACTTGAAATTAAAACCAGCAGTGGATACAAATTTTACCTTTTCATCTTAATCCAAAACTAAGCATTTTGAAGTACCAGGTGGTTGGGGTTTTGTTTATTTTTGGTTAGGTTTTCTTTATTGTATTTCCTGTGGGAGTAGTAGTGTGAGACATCAGAATTCAAGACTTTATACTCTTGTAAATAATATTTATCTTAATTAAATTTGAACTAAATATGTGTTTGTATGGCCTGTGTGGTCAGCCTAAATATGTAGTAAAACACTAGAGAGTGATAGAATATAAATTTCCTTACTTAAAAAAAATTTTTTTAGATTAAATATTGCAAAAGTAGAGTTTTTTATAGATGCTCTATTTTCTCTCCAGAACCTTAAGCAAAGTCATGCAAGCTTATAAATATTCTTTGTCCTGTTGAAGTCAGCATTAAAGTTAAGTCTAGCTGAGTTTCTCTGCAGGAATGATGTTTTGGGAATTATCTTGAAATATCCTCTGTGCTAGTGGTCCATTGCATTGACCTGAAGTGCCACTGACCTGACTGAGGCTCAGGGAGATGCAGATTTCCAGCTGCACTGAACTCATTACAGAGCTGTAGGGTAGGAACTCCCGTTGCTTTCCAAAAGCTCACGTCGCCTTCAGTGGGGCCAGAATATTTTTCCCAAAATACAGGCTATTCAAGTGAAAACAAAGACTCTAAAACTTAATCTAAGGATATGCTTCACCAACAAAAATATTTTAAACAATTCTATATTTTAAATAATCTGCATAGAAACTTACAACATTTGTATTCTAATTTTATTAGGTATGGTATATCAGCATAGTTTTTAAATGGAGAAAAATATCAATCAATATTGCCAGGGTTTTTGTCATTTTACTTACTTTGCAAAGCAAGTATGATTATAGATTACTTCTTGATTTTCTTTTGTGCTTCCACTGCTTTTTAAAATCTGAATTCCAAGTACATTGCTTGTGCATAAAAGGCATTTTTAATATTAATGTAATTCAATGATAATTTATTTTAAAGGTTAAATGTTACTGCTCACTGAGTTCTTGGTAGGCTTCATGGGGTAGAACAAAGCCCCACAGCATAAATTTAAAGAAAGATGAACTCTTAACGGTAGACCATTTTTCAACTTAATGCTATTGCATTTAAGAAAACAGCAACACAAATTTTAAGGTGAGAGATATGATCCAACTAAAATTAAAACAATATTGTTCTTCTTCACTTTGTTTTACTTAGTAGTAATTAAATTACTATTTGATATTAACTTTGAAGAATTTTCTTGTATAAAATAATATTTTAGGTACATTAGTAAGAATTTTATCAATGGATATTATTTCAAACAGAGTTTATCTCACCCTGTTCATGCAAAAAGGTTTTAGATCCTCTTAGCTGCAAATAGATAGCTTGTGTTTATCTTGCCACCCTAATTATTTTTCTTTTCTTAGTGAGCAGGAATTATGGAATATATTACCATAGTGGTAATATATAAATGAGATCCCACTACTAAAGTGGTGTTAATCACTGCCATACTGTCCAATGAATTGTAACATTCAGATATTAAAATTTACAGTTTTAAATTCACTGGAAGGTAATAGACACATAATTAAAAAAAAAAAAAAAAAGCCATCCTTGGGCAGAAGAAATGTGTGTAGTGACAATTCTTAGCTGCTGGTATTGTATGTTCCCTATCAAAACTTCTGCTCTATAAAGACCTTTACTTCTTGGTCTTTGCAGAACTTTAATTTGGCTCCTATGACTCCTGAGCAGGGTGTCTATTTTCAGTTACCTATCATAGGTCTCACTCTTTTTCACAAGACTATATGGATAAATAATAAAAAATACATAGTAAAATCGAGAGAAATAGCTCACAATTATGAAAGGTTCAGAGCTTCCTCTTGGTGCTGATTAGCAAGGCAGTACCAAATCCTAAGACAACAGAGTGCAGACTGGGGCTGTTGCCAGTTCATTTTATAGTCATGTTATTGCCAGACAAAAGTTTGTGTCCATTTTTTAAATGGAATAATCATATTGTCATAACACCTGATATACAATTGCAGACATTCTCACTTAAGATTTTCCTTAGTACCCGTCTGTTCTTATATGGTCAACTTTGGCCAAAGGATTAACTCTATCTGCCAAATTAGGAAATTTCCATTCACTTCTAGGATAGCAGAATTGCTACTCTGAACTTCAGTAGAGCAAATCTTAAACTGTTGCTATTCTGGAAGCTGTTTAACAGAGTACCCTGGGAGAATGCTTTTCAGGTCTCAGGCGTCCACAAATGCTGGTCAGTCTTTAAGAACCCCTTCAGAAGCACAGGAGAAGTCAATTCTGTTTTGTCATAAATCAAACAAGCAGAGCTCAACACCAGCTTGGCAGGCCAGGAAAGTCCTCTTGAAGCTCAAGGGAAAGAAGAAATTGTATGATCTCAGGAAGCAAGCGAAGAAAGGCTTCACAGGAAGAGTACGGAGTTGTGACTCGTTTATGCAGGGAGAAGACATGAAAGGCCAATCTCAGGGCTGAGACTGATCAGTGTTGCACCAGATAACAAGAGTTTTGTTAAGTGTGTTATTAGCAAGATGTGGTCTAAAAAAGTTGGAACCATACTTGATATTGTTCTATGATAAGGTCACACATGGACATAGCAGCGTATGTAGTTTTTCTGGATTTTAGTAAGGCTTTTTAATACTGTCTCTGACAACATCCTTGTAGTCAGCTATCCAGCTGTAGGATGAGCTGGTACATGGTACACTAGGTGAAGAACTAGCTGAACAGCAGGGCTTAGACATTGAAGGCACCATTAATAAGTTTGCTGTTAACACCACTCTGGGAGGTGGTATTGTCCCTCTTGAAGGAGAAGAGGACTTGAAGAAGGGTCTAGATAGTTTGGAGCACTGGGCTATGATTAATGGAAATGAATTCCATGATATTTGACGGGATGGTGGATTCTGAACTTAGGAGGAAGTAAGACTGGACACAAATATAAACTGGGACATTGACTGGGGAGCAGCCCTGCAAAGAGGGACCTGACAGTGCTGGATCCAGGGTAGCAGGCTCAATAGAAGTCAGCAGTGTGCCCGGGCAGCCCAGAGGGCAAACTGCCCCCTGGAGTGTATCAAACACAGCATGACCAGCTGGTCAAAAGGGGTGATTAAGCTGCTGTGTTCAGTGTTGGTCTTGCCTCAATTTGAAATGAACAAGCTTTCCCTAGAAGTGGTCAGTCAAACTCCCAAAATAGTCAGTGATTAAGAGGCAGTTGGACAATACTCTTGATAATATGCCTTAACTATTTTTAAATCTGTCAGGCAGCTGGATTAGATCTTCCAACTGAAAGTCCCTTCCAACTGGAAGGATCTGGCCTATTCTATTCTATTTTTTATTTTAATCTCCAATCCAAATATGATCCAGGAAAATTTTATGGAGAGCAGATTAAATTTTTCAGAGGATGCAAACTGCTCATGATTGACAATTTACTTGCGCATCTCAACCCTATCACTTGCATTGGATCAAAAAAGAGTGAGTGAGCAAGCCAAGACAGAAGCTGCACTCAGTGATACTCAGAGTTCCCTTCCAACTATGCATACTGTCTCAACTAAGCTTCTTAATTCAACAGAAAACCAGCTTTAATTTGTTACTTTCAAAACAGGTCAGACTAACTCTCCAGATGTCACACTCTTTAGATTGTTGCAGGGGCAGCAATAAAAGTTAGCAAGCAACAGTAGAAGGAAGACAGCAAAATGCCCTTTTCGGCAGCAAATTACACTAGAATAAATTGCATATAATGGAACTTCTTTCAAAGTATGTTTTTCAATCTAAAACTGAATTCTTCTGTCAATCTTGGATTCTAACTTCACATTTGCAATGCTTTATACCTGAGCAAAGTTATCAGTTATCAGTTATCACTCACCATGAGGATACATCTAGAACATGTCTGAACACATTGCTGTCCTTTTCCAGTCCTTGTGGTGAGCTTACTCATTTCATTTGTTGAATTCAAAATTCAGTGTTATTAGTTCAGTCTTATCAGTCTGAAGATATAAGCAAGACAGACACAGGACAAAACACACAAGTTTGAGCATACAGTATTTCTTTGGATGTGAAACAATAGTAAAGCAGACACTTTAGCACAGCTGTTCAACAAAGTAAGTAATAAATTTTGGTAGCAAGAGTTATTAATTCAAGAAGCTAGAGAAAATTTAGTGATTTCCCATTAAAATATTGGGTCTTTCAAAATCCACAAAGGTATAAATTTAACAAAACAATAAATATTCAAAGTCATTATCCACAATTCCTTAACAATGTTCTTTACAATCTTGCAGTGAAATGAATATGAGCATTATTTGTATTATATGCAGAATAAACAGGCAGGAAAACTGAAAACACAGACATTGAGCTTACCACTGCCCTTCATACACGTCTGTATTTCATTACAAAATTACTGTCATATCATTGAAAAATCTGTAATACAGGATTAGGGGAATGAAAAAATGGAATTTCATATTTAGGAAATGTTACCAAACATTCTTAAATAACAGGCTGAAAGTGTCTTTCTCTATCTTCCCAGCTGATGGTTGGGTCTGTTTCAAAATAACCCTCTGGAGATATCTTTACCTTTTCATTTCATGGGACAAGGATATACATTCCAATATTAAAACTGGAATTCAATCTTAGCCATGCATCTGAGAGAATAGGACCTCATTTTAATTAGACATATCCTAACTGGCAGATGCAGGATTGATCAGGATAAAAAGACAAAGCTGAAGAACAGGACTAACAAGAAAAATGTATGTTCAATGTTTTTATCTATCATCTGTCTTTTCTTATTTCAATTCTTCCTATACTACTTGTGTGAGTCCAACAGAATGGAATCAGGCTTTGGTCTCCAGAGTCCTACCTGACGAAGAAAACAGTTTACAAGGGGAAACATACACATTTGAGCCCCTCTAACTTATGTCACACTACACAGACTGCCTGTATATTTCACTACTGCTTTAATCCTCACCTTATTTAGGGAAGTGATGCCTTAACTTCAGCTTCTGACCTATTCAATTCATTTTTTTTCTTGCAGAAATTTAACTGGATAAGGTCCTGTGTTTCCTCCTTAGCACAAACATAGAACCTACCTGCACCTAGAAAAAAGTTTATCACTCTTCTAAAATCTCTAAGAGGACTAACTTTGTGTGTTAACATCTTATTTGGAAAAAAATTAATAATTACAACGTGGTTTAGTTACATTTGCTGATTTTAGGTCTTGGGTTGTGTTTTTTGATTTTTTTTTTTTTTTAATTGAAAGGCAAAGAGGTTCTTTTCCTGACAGGAAATGACAAGAATGTTTCATGTGAAATGCATAACAGCCCTTCACATAGACTTGAGATCTCTCTAAACCTACATAGGTCCCTCAGTGATGCTGAGAAACAAATTCTGAAATCTACTGACCTCCCTGAAAAATTTGTTGATATGCTGTTATCTAAATTTTAAAAGTCACAAAGACAGGTACAGACTACTAATGTACCTTCCTATAAACAAAATATTCACTCTTCAGTGGAGTAAAAAGCATAGAAGATAATATGCCCTCAGGAGATGTCACATACAGGCAAGCTGCTCCCTGGATAGTCACAGTGTTCAGTCTCTGTATCCCAGATTTCAGCAAAGTGTTCAGTTTTCCTCTAACAGTTATTGTACTGGGCACTAATGCTGGCCACTGCCTAGCTGCCTGCTGGATAATCATCTCCTGAAGGTACACTGCACTGTCACCCCACAGCTGCTGGTTTGTTCATTACTCAAATCTATCTGTTAATCAGATACTAAGTGCAAGGCTGCAGCACACATGGTGGAGAATTTTAAATAGAAAGAAATTCTTACTCCCTCTTCTCCACGTTGTTCTAAAAACACATTTCCTGAAAATGTTGTATTCCTCAGCTGTCCTACACACTCCTATTAGAAGTCTATAAAGAAGTCTTCTCATTTATGAATTTTTAGGCCTATGGCATGAATAAGAATGGTAATATGATTTCTACCTAAAAGAGTAGGGTAATTGGAGCATTCTTCCTTTTCTGCAGCAAAAATCACACAGTGCACATGATGCCTTAAGTTTTAGCTTTCCTGTTTTCCTAATTCTGTGCTGTCTAGGGATGTAGTTCTGAGCCTCATATTAAAGATTAGTAAGATCTCTCCACAGAAAAGGTAGACAAAACAAATCCTTTTCCTGCTGATCAGGGGCACAGGGTACAAGTTTTGGGCCCAAAAGCATGAACAGTGGACTGAAGAGAAAAAACAAGGATGGGACTTCATAATCTGAAGCTGTAATTGGACAATTAAACCGCAATATGCAAATGGACCAAAACTTATAAAAGTGTGAGACCTTGTGGCCAGTCGTCCATTTTGTGACCATTTTGGGTGCGCCTTGGGTGTAGCCCTGGTCAGGCTCCTGTCCTGCCCAAGGTGTATCCTTAAAGGCCTTTCCATAAATATCTACTTATTCTCTAGCTCTGTCCAGTCTCTGTTCCAGGTCAGCCTTCCCAAGGCATCACACAGGACAAGGCACATAACAAATGTATGCACCATGGTTGAGCACATGCTTTGAGATAAATTTCCCTCATGTAGAAGTAATGATTTGAGAAGTAGCATGCTTTGGCAGTTATCTCAGATGCAATTGCATCAGAGCAGTTATAGTGCAGCTTTTGCTTCAATGCATCTCAGTTTTAGATAAACCAATTAGTGTAGACATGCCCCAAGAGGTAACCATATGGTAAGTTTGTGAGGCTACATGAACTACATAGTAGAAGTCTCAAAAATTCAAGCCATTCTTCAAATGACAGCTGTGTCTTTATTTTTAATAGTCATCATTACCTGCATCATCAAATGTTCCAGGCTTCAGGTGCTCCTGCTTGATTGTATGCTGCTGTTTGATGTTATTTGTACATTTAAAGCTGTGTGTAAAAGAAGCTGAGGGAAAAATAGATATTTAATTTAAATTAAGGAAGTTAAATACCTGTTAGGTTCTTGTTATTAATATTAGTGGCTTTGAAATAATCACCTCCCTTTTATTGAAACAAAAAATAAAATAAAATTTAAAAAAAATGTCTGGCCTTTAAATCAACCACATCCAATGTGTCCAGTAGTTCTGGAAGAGATTCTACACACACTGTTTAAAACACAGCATTCATTTCCTTGACTGGCAACATCTCGTTTCAGATTCTGTGTGGGTTCCTATGTCTCTATGACATATAAAAGCAAAAAATGTTGGATAGGAAATCAAGGACATTTATACTTTGACCTTGATAAGACTTACAGTATTCTCTAAAGATTCAGAAGCTGTAATTATTACAATTTCTTCTATTTTTGGAAGAGTAAGTTGCAGAATTCAAAAGGTAATTTTTAATTATGAAAGCAGTCTGAAAGAAACAGATAGAGGTGGTCAAAAAATTACAGCAGGAGCAGTCATGATAAACTTATGGAAGGGATGAATGCTTCATTCAATACATGCAAATAACCTTGTGGTATAAAGGAGTTGATATGAAATGGCAATTTTTTGCTAGATACTCATAATGTCTTAGGTAATTCATAGGACACTGCATAGAAAACTGAATGATATATATGAGTGTTCTCATATGTATCATGCATCAGTTGAGACCAAAAACTTTTATCTCTCTCTTGTTTTGAAGAGATGACATAAAACATCAGCAGCACTAGATTAATGGGATTGCAGACCATATCACATTGCTTTTTTTTAAAGTCAGATTCCTACCTCCTTCTGAAAATTTCAGGTATAATTCTATATGCAATTTCCTGAAAAATACTTTTTTCACAGAATAGGGTAAAGATGCAAATAAATGTCTTCAGAAATTAACATTTCACAGAAGAGGAACAATGATAGAACATGTGATAATATTAATTTTTATTCTGTTTTAGCCACCAATATTTAAATTATATTCTTATATAACTGTTGCAAATTCAATATTGTAGGATTATACAGGCTTTTCCAGGAAGAAATGTGTTTGATAGATAGAAATTTGATGGGAAAAGGAAACTTCATACTTCTCTGTGTGCTGAATCATTGATTTTGTCAACAAAATACTTGTGAGACATCCTCACGTGTGGACAGTATGAAAATATTTATTTATATATGAAGTTTGGTATTGTGCAAAACCCTGTCCTTGATCCTTACCATAAAAACAATGACATACCTAATAAATAGTAATGATAGTAATGATGATGTACAATGTTTTAAAACAGTGTTTGACAGACACTATGGCTAGTATTCTACAGAACTTCATATTTTTTTCCACTTGTCCAGTTGAAGTTTCAGGTCTGAAAATATTCTGGAAAATTTACCAGTTTCTGTTGTCTAATAATTCCCTGTTATGAATGGATGAAAGCAAGAGTGAAGTGAAATTATGAACAAGCTAAGATGCAACCTCAGAGTTTCTATCCCACAGGCAGATGATGCAGTTTCTCACTGGTAAGAAGGAAAAGAATGAATTTGGGTCACAAAGTTTATAGAAATACTGTAATTGACATAATGTAGGGCAAAGCTGGGGTGCAGGGATGTGGTTTTATTAGGGGTAACTGACTCCTTAAGAGATCACAAGGTGAAATGAAGCATTTTCTGGCAACAACTGCTTGGCAGTCTTTGATGGCCAAGTTAAAGTCAGTTTATGAACACAGGAGATACAAAAATCCCTTTCTTGTCCCCCTAAATCCTTCTCCTTTTTGAAAGCTTATCTTTCCTACTAAAGATTCAACAAACTTCTTGACTCAGACTTGAGGATGTCCAGAATCAGTACTCAAGAATGTTCAGTGACTTTACTGAACATCAAGAAAACCAAAGGAAATAATACGGAAACTGCAGGAAGAAATGCCCTGCTCACACCAGCTGAACACCAAAGGCATGAAGACAAGAGTTCTATGGAAACTGGAAGAATTTCTAGTGTTTTATACTGATATGTCCATGTTGTACAGAGACTAAATTTATAAATTCTGACACGATATCTGTATGGCATCTTCACATGAGATTATTTAGCTAGTTTACTTCTTGGTCCTTCATTTGGCTGTATTATATAATGCTATGTCTCATCCCCTTTTGGTACAAGCCAGACAGTTTCCTTCAAGATAAGCCTTAATCAGGATGCTTCTGGAGATGATTCAGACTCGAGGGTTCTTCTAGTAAACAGCATCCACCAGACTTTATGTCTTTACCCTGGAGAGGTTTCTAGTTCTGTTTCAGCAGTTGAAGTACCAGTATCTATATTTTGCCTTCATGTGACAGGCAGGCAGAATACTACCCTGTCCTGTGAGTTACCCTGGTGGGCTGTAACACTGTCTTCCACTTATTTCAGATACTGTACACATACACATGTGTAAACAGATTATTTCTTAGGACCCCGGGAGGGCCATGTCAGATGCAGGAGAAATCTTTAATCAAATACTATATCATGTGACCAATTCACCACAGAAAATATTATCTCCGATGAGATCAGACATCACAATTTTTAATGTTGGCATCACTTTTTGTAGAAAACATGCAAAGACCTCATATGACATACTGTCTTCTATTATCTCAATAAATTTTCATATGCAACTTTCATAGAGATCCTCATGAAAATTAAATTCCTGAATTTATTTCTTAAAATAAATAATAAGTAGAGTTGCAATAAAAACTGAACCACTGGGAAAACTTCTAGTGGAGGTCAATGCCTCTTAGAAACCTGAAAATCTTCAGAACATGAAGGAGGTATTAAGATTCACTTAAATTAGCATAATCCCTAGTCACAAATTCTTAGACAGTTTTTTTATCATAGAATAATAGAATCATTTAGTTTGGAAAAGAGATCATAGAGTTCAACCATTGACCCAGCACTGTCAACTCTACCACTGAGCCATGTCCCTAAGTGCCACCTCGACATGTCTTTTAAATAAATCCAGATATGGTGAATTCCCTGGGCAGCCTGTTCCACTGCTTGACAATCTTTTCAGCGAATAAATTTTTCCTAATATCAAATCTAAATCTCATTGATGCAAATTGAGACAATTTCCTCTTGTCACATCACTTATCACTTGATAGAAATGTCTGAAACCCACCTCACCACAACCTCCTTTCAGGGAAATGTTGAGTGATAAGGTCCCCTGACCCTCCTCCAGCCTAAACAATTCCAACTCCCTTGGCTGCTCCTCATAAGACTTGTGCTCCGGACATTTTACCAGCTCCATTGCCCTTCTCTGGACACCCTTCAGCACCTAAATGTGAGAGGCCCAAAGCAGAACCCAGTACTTGAGATGCAGTCTCACCAGGGTCAAGTACAAGGAGACAATCACAAATAAAACATTCTTTATAAAATTATTTTCTGTAAAAAATGAATGCATTTGGAACCAGTGGTGAACATGAGAATTTAACAAGTTCTCTTCACTCTGAGAATGTAGTGCAATAATTTGAGTTAAACCCAGGTATCCCTGATGCAGGATTAGGACTCTGGTCAATTCAAGGTATTACATTTTTTCCAAATTTTCCCAGTGTTTTTTCCCCAGACGAAACGAGCTATGGCACAGACCATCTTGAGAACTGACGTTAATAATAAGAAAGGAATAGCAGCCAGCTGTCACACCATATTAGATCAGATTTGCGCCTCTACTCCCTCTGGGAAATGTTCTGAATCATAATTAGTACATAATCAGTTTGTGGTTTTAATTGAGAGAAAGCCAGGTAGCCAAGAATCACAAAGTAAAATGTTTTTGTTCTTGAACTTTAAAAACAAAAAAATGAGAACAGTGATCAAACTGGCCTTCTGTCTGCTAAATGAAAGCCACCAGTTGCTTACAAAACATCTAACATTTTTTTCAAGCTCTTTCAATTGGTATTTATCCACATTTTCCAGAAAGCTGTGGTTGTAAACACTGAACTCTTTCGCTCAAAAACTGTCAGTAACATCATAAAAGAAAATAGAAGCAGACAGTAATTATTTATGTATGCTATTTTTTCCAAGAATGAAAGGAAAATACAGGATTTTGCAACCAGTTTCAAAAGTTAAGCCAGCAACTGGAAAAAAATGGAGAATGCATTAGGTGTCCGAAAGAGTCTAAGGGCATTATACATTATAGCGAATTTATTCCCCACCATACCATAATATATATATATATATATATATTTGGTCACATGTCATTTAAGTTATACATTAAGAAATAAAAGAATTATATTCTCTTAATCTCAAGTTTAACTTCATTAAGGATTCTTAAATATATTCTGATCAAAAAATAGGAATTTTAGGTGGACATTGTATATCTGGAACATTATGAATTTAATATGAACAGTGACTTTTTATTCCCTAGGTTCACGTTATTTTTTAAAAATCCCAAAACCTATAATAGGAAGCAAAATAGTATCATGCACAGTAAATATTTTAGTGTTTTCCCAAGTCTTATTAATTTTCAATGTTGCAAAAATACCAGTAGGTGTCTCTATTGCTCCATTATTTCCAGAGGTTAAGAAACATGAACCCAAACCAAAAGTGACAAAAAACCCCACACTACCATCACCACAACAAACCAAATCCCACAGCAACCACCATCACAGCCCTGCATCACCACAACATAGCCGACAGCATTGCATATCTGGAAAGGACACGTGAACCTCACAGATACAAGCAGATTATACCATACCTCTACCTTACTGTTTTCTTATGGGAAGTAAAGGGTTTACTTATTACTATATCATTTTTATAACAAGGTTATTATCATTGACATTTGGACTATAAATATGAAGTATTTAAGTTGGGCTTGTTTTCCTGGAATTTTTTATTCCTTGTTTTCTAGGGAAAAGTTTGGACTTCATGAAGGCTTGTGTATCAAAGTCAAATCTGGTGACATCCCTCCTCAGAGTCATACTCAACTCCTTCTAGTTTGGTTTTCACACAGCAGATCATTAGCAGTTATATTTTTCACTTTTAAAGAATAAGCTTTGATAAAGTTCTCTGAACATCTAAAGGGTTTAGGCCTTAAGAGTACTCAAAATTACTGAATCTTAACACAACCACTATGAAAAACTTATTTCTTCTTAGTACCAGAAAATAAGGAGTTGTTGGAATGACGAAGGAACAGCTCTTCTGAAGAAATTCTGTTTGAGGAATGGACAAGAAGTACTCAGTGCCACCACAGTGTCAAGAAATGTATCATCACTTTAAAAGATATGAAAAAAAAAACCCTAATAAACATAAGGTGAATAAAATGGAACACAGTTGCTTTGTTCTAAATAAGCATAAAGTCCTAATGTAGCTGGCCAAAGCACAATAATGCAGTTTTTCTACATTCTTTCTCAGCTTCTTTTAGACCAGACATGTCCCCTGAAAACCTAAAATACTGTTAGAAACTACAGAGCAAAGGAGAAAAACAAACAAACAAACAAACAAAAATGCAACAAAAAAAACCCCAAAACCAAACCAAAACAAAAACAACAAAAAACCCCCCACACACTTATATTTGGGGGGTTGGGGGGGCGGGAAGTTGCCTTGATACAGCATGAAACTTCAAGTGGCAGTTTAAAAATAATACAAAAACCCTACAGTGGCTTAGGGCAGCACTATACTTTTCCCTTCCCCTTATTCTGTATATCTGTTTTTGTCTACGTAGAAGTAGTCTGCTTGAATAAAAAGCAGAGGTATCCCAGGTAGTATTCATGCTGTTATATTGTATTTCTAATTTTCTCTAAGGAAACAGGGATGTTATATTTGTTAGTTAAACGTATGGCTTCTTGCTAAATATTTGGATTGGTGCTTGGGAATACCATTAAACTCAAAGGGCATTCTGAATCAGGGAGTATTTCAGGATAAGGTCTTCGTACAGTTGCTGTCTCCAACACTTTGTCATTGATATGGCACAGTGAAAGCAAAACGTCAAACAATCAGCAGTGATAAAAGACAAAGAGTGCAAAATGTAACTTAATCTCCCTCTCACATAAAATCACATTCTGAATTAATGTAAATAATGTAAAATAAAAATGTAAATATTTTATTTTGGTGAAAAAGTCCTATTCTTAGCTTCTCTTATTTGTGAAGCCATTTAGATACTCTTTTTTTAATTTCCTTATTTTTTCTTTTATGACTAGAGATAAAAGGAATAGAGAAAGATCAAAAAGAAACACAGACATAAAAATACCTTAAATACAACTATGTTTGCCTATATGTCAAATATCTACATTTTTAGCAATTTACTTACATGAGGCACAGATAATTTAAATATGTGGATGTAGCACACCATAAGCAAACAAAACACAAAACAAGAAATGAAGAAAGAAGAAGACTTGGGATCAATTAATTGCAATATCTAGGAACAAAGGTAGTGGAGACTTAAAGTCCACTCAGTCTTTTTAAATCATAACACAGTCATCAAAGAGTGTGATAGTCAGTGACATTGCTCCACAAAGTGTCAAATATTTCTGCTGCCACCAGAAAGGCAAGAGCTTCAGTTTGAGCTCTCAGGTTCTCATTTGGGGAACTTGTGATTTTTAGCAGTAGCTAGTAGAGCTGGCATTTGATTTTGACTGACACTATAACAATATTCTCATACTTTTGGCATAATCATAGATGCTATTAGAAATAAATACCATATATGTGGATATTTATTGTAACAAAAAACTATTCTTTGGAGTTAAAATTAGTTGGGTTTTATATATTCAGAATCACATACAAGCACTTGATGAACCCATATGATAATTAACTGGAATTATTTCTGCCTCCTGAATTATACTGCAATATGTCTCATCTTAACAATTGAATTAGATTCTGAGACAGCTTCAAAATAAAAGAAGGCCCTGAAATCATCTTAAATTACTGCAAATGTAAGAATATAGTCACACTGTTTCTTTTGTTACTCAGTCCATGAAATGCAAGTCAAATTTTTCAAATGTAATTTATCCTAATTATCACTTTCTATGAAAATATTTTTATTAGAATGATACAAAAGAACCTTATTTCCATAATAAGTGGGAATATATTATGTTTTAAAGCAGGTGAACATAAATCTTTCTTAATACCTCAAAGAGTGTCAGGCAGGATGACTCTTTTCAGATTGTAGTAAAAAAAAAGCCATTAAGACATGGAACTTCTCAAATAAGCATCCAAAATTTTAAAGCCCCATGAAACTATAAAGTCTACAGCCATAAGTCTATAGATCTCTATTTTTAGTTTTTTATAAGTGTCCCATGTCTTTATTAAACCAGAGATTCAGTATTTAACAGCTGTATAGAATTTAAATAGTCTAGAATGGGAAAAATATATGCTGTCCTTATAATGTACAGATGTGACTGTATAAACATGTACACTACATGCAGAAATTATTTCCACAGCTAAATAGACACTGTGTTTACTTTCCTTTGGAAGGACATTGTTTATAAGTATCTACATCTATTCCCACAGAGAGAAAAGAATGACTCAGTAGTTAACTTTTTAGTTAATATTCAATACAAAATGCCATATATTTTTATTTAACACATTCATTGGATGGAACATACAAGCTTCTCTTTCCATATCTTGCAATTTTTTTTGTACAATGGTTTAAACAAAAGGAATGCTTAAAAAGTGATGACAAAACTCTCAGTGTGTACTCATGTTTGGGACTGCCGCAATCCAGGCTTAGCACACTGTACTTGGACTTGTTGACCTTAATGAGGTTTCCACAGGCCCACTTCTCATGTTTGTCCAGGTCTCTCTGAATGGAATCCTTTTCTTCCATTCTTCAGCTGTGCTGCTCATCCTTGTGTCGTCTGCAGACCTGCTGAGGGTACACTCAGTCTCACTGTCTGTGTCCTTGATGAAGACAGTGAAAAGCTCCGGTCCCAGGACAGAGCCTTGAGGGACACCACTTGGTGCATGTCTCCAATTGGACATAGACCCACTGACCACAACTCTCTGGCTATCCCCACCAAGCCAATTCATTATCAATTGGCTCCATGTCACTCCAGTTTTGAGATAAGTATGTCACATGAAATCTTATAAAAAACTTTACAGAATTCTAGATACATGGCATCAGTCAGTCTTCCTTTATCCCCCACTGCCATTGCTCCATCACAGAGATTGGTCAGGCACAATTTACCCTTAGTAAAGCCATTCCAACTACTTTGAATTACCTCCATGTCTTTTATGTACCTTAGCTTATCTTCTAGGAGGATCTGTTCCATGAAATTCCCAGGCACAGAGGTGAGGTTCACAGGTCTGTAGTTCCCTGGATTTTCCTCTCTCCCCTTTTTAAATATTTCCATGTCATTTTGAATATGATGGAGAGTGGCTTGGCAACAATATCAGCCAGTTCCCTCAGGAGCAAGTTTCACAGATTCTGCTTTATGAATACTGAACTGGCTGCTGCTGAGGTAGGGGGTAGAAAATATTTGTGTTTGTGATAAATAGCATGCTTACATCTTTATTTATCCACAATCCACTACATATTTCTGCAAGGACAGGGACTGGTCAGCACAGAGAACATGTCTGTGTGCTTTGCCTTCTCTGCTGCTAGCTGTCACTTCACAGGAACCAATGCAGAGCACAACCTTTCTCCTGGAAACACCCCGCAGCCTGTGGGATTGTAATGTTGGAGTGCATGTAGACAGCAAGAAGGGAATCATCTCCATGAATCCAGATTGTCGCACCTCTAAGGGAAAAAAAGAAAAAGAAACTGATTGTAGAAAAAAGTACAAAAAAACCCCCACCCCAAAATAAACAAGTAAACAAACAAACAAAAAAACCCAGCAAAAAACACATCAAGCCAAAATACAGAGGGCTTAGCAACAAGATGACTTTTTGAAGACTCTTGACTGTATGGATTTAATTTAAGAATGAAGGACATTGAAAACTTTTAAACTAAAAGTTAAGATCGAAGGTAACAGCTTTCCCTGCAAGTGCTTTGGGTAACTAAATGTATCCTTGCTACCTCTAGAAAGAATTTCTGTGAAGTTTACTCATATGGAAACATTTTTACTAGATCTCAGTTTCATATAAAATATTTAGAGTTATAGAAGTTAGATCACGAGAGATCAAATTTAGCCTAACAACAACCTGGAAATAGCCTAGAAAAATATTATGGAGATGGTTAACTGACTGCAAGTCCTGTTAATGTGTGTTTCAGTGTGTGGCTACTCCACTGCAAGACTGTTTAACTCTTCTTATTGGGAGGTAACAAGGCAGGTCATGACTAGCAGATCTTGCAGTAAACTGGTAGTTATTTTAATCTTTAATATACTGTGTAGCTTGAGTAACATTTACTGTTCAGTTTTCCCTCTGAAGCTCAAAACATTGTTCTGAAAAGGCAAATTGTGCTAGGATTAAACTCATGATCAGAACAATCACTTTGCAGGAGGCTGAATGCATGAAGGAGGCTGGCTTAAGTGAAGCCACAATTTTGGAGTATTCTCATCTCTTCCCTACCCCAGAGGCAGCACTCTTTCAGAGATGCCTCTTCAGAACTACTTACTACTAGTCTGAAACGTGACCTCCAGGCTGATGACAAAAATTGCTGGTTGTTGCACAGTCTGAGAGCTGATTCTATCCTCAACTTAATTGCTGACTTGTGTTTCCTTTCCAAAACCAACAATCAGCTGTTTTTCAGAAGGAGAAGATGAAAGAGATACACAGGGACATACTAAAGACTTCTGTAATATTAAAGGGGATGTACAAATTATGCAACAGAGATAATAAATTCTGCTAGAAATGCTAAACAAAAGTGCTCCTTGCCATGTGTGGGTATACAGGTTTGGATACGAGTGAGCTGTTTGGCTGCCCTTTATGTAGCCATTTGTTTCCAATGAAATTGAATTATGGGCTATGGTATTAGGAAGCACCGAGTTTGATATCCCAACCTTAAGTGTTAATATTTCATGGTTGTATCGAGATCTACAAAACATTTACAAAAACCCTACACCTACATTATTCATAGCAGTTTAAATAATATGCATTATGAAATGCTATTTTGACTTTTACTATTGGTGAAAAGAAATTTGGGCTATTCTAATGCATAAGAAGTTATCATGAGATAAAGATGTTAACAAAATATACAGCATAAGAAATATTTAGTATCTATTTAAGTCCAATACAACCTATTCTTTATACTTCATGTGATTTCAGGTATTGAATTTTCTTCCTTATTTTTTTTAAGCATGAGGCCCTCATCTTCTGTGTTTTGGGTTATTTTTATTATTTTTTTTTATTTTCTGTAACAGTTTTGAGAAGATTTTATTTTTTGTGGCAAGGTGAATGATGACAATATCACATGGGTACTTACCCAATTCCATTAGCAATTTGCTTCCAGCACATTATCACTCACTTTTCTGGTATCATACTCATTTTGTATTTTTTAGTGTTTCATCAAGTTTGTGACAATCATATTGTTCTTTTATTGCCTAAAAAATACTGTAGTGTCAAATCAAAACATTTCTGAAAAACAGACAATCTACTAGCTGATCTACCTAGAATAAGAGAGAGGTATCAATTCAATCTGTAAGAAAGTCTTTGCTTTTCTGATAAACTATTACCTTCATTAGTACGTCTCAATGACTTGTAACATCCCATCTAACAACAATAATTATTATAATAATCAGATATTAAAAAACTTTTATCTAGCCAGCAGATTACATGAGTAATTGTGAAGACAGAAACTTATCACTTTTTTACTTGACCAAACACTTTCAAAGACAAAAATATTTTCATTGTTTATTTCTCTCTTCTGGATTTTTAAAAGCTCATGACAATGACGGTGTCTATTTTGGCTGTTGGGGTTACTTTTTCTCAAGAGAGGAACCATGGTCTTTTTGCAATATAAATTACTACCTTCAAGTACATGGGGCATTTTTAGCAACTGTCATTTTTGACAAATAAGAATTTTTATTCAAAATAAATATTTTTCAGACAGAACCTTGATCCTTCAGACATTCATGAGCAGGAAGTGAATAATTCTTTAACCACACAATATACACACATTTTTGGAAGAATTTAAATACTTTATTGTGTCAATGGATAATGTGAATTATGCTCCACAAAAAATCTTCAGGTTGCAAACAGACAAATAAAAAAAACCAAAACCAACAAACAAACAAACAAAACCCAAAAAACCAAAAAAACCCCCCCCAAAACCCCAACCAACTTAAAAAAGAATCTGCATCTTGTAATAATTAGAGGTTAATTTTATTGATTAGAATAATTATAAGAATAATTTGAGATATAATTTCATAGTATTTATGAGTGGAATTCACTAACAGTTGTCTTCATCCCAAGCAGTGTGTTCAGCTTGCCTTTTTACTTAAAAACATAAACATCTCTGAGGTACAGTAGTTGTATTTTAAAGTTTAGAAAACGTTTCTCCTCATTAATTATGAAAGTCATGGGAGGTTTACTTTTATTTTTGTGATAACTCTTTTAACTCTTTTAACTCTTTCCATTGTGCTAGGTTTTTTTAGTGTGTTTATTTTCTTCTTTATTTTGTTGGGTTTTGCTGGTTTTGTTGAATATTATTAGAATTAATAAATTATAATATTATTTTACATAATATTTAAACTATCAATAATAGGTCAGAAAATTTTAAAATATTCACATAGAATTCTACTGTGGTTTTGTTTTGTTTTGTTTTGTTTTGTTTTGTTTTGTTTTGTTTTGTTTTGTTTTGCTTTGTTTGCTTGTGTTTTTTTCTTTATTTTTTTTAAATTCCCTTTTACAGAGAATGATACAATGAAATCTAGTTTCAATTTTGATCTTCTCTTGATTAACTGCTGCCTAATGATCACTTAATGTGGTTGTTGGTGGTTGCTAGCCGGAGCCACGGCCGAGGGGCCGAAGGGCCGAAGGCTGGGTGTGTCCCATTTAGGGACACAAAGAGAGAGCAGACCAGAAGCATCGCAGTGAAGGGGCAAACCTTTTTCTACTTTATTTACATTTCTACTTTTATATATTTGTACAGAAGTCCAGAGATTGGCTAGAGAGGTCACCACCTCTCAACCTGTGTGGTGGACATGACCATCAATCATCTCCTCTCTCAGAGGAGAAGAATGCAAACATTCCAAGAATAAACTTGTTATCAGAAGGCTACATGAGAAAACCTCTGCACAGAGGCAGAAGGCAGAAACTGAGGGCAACAACTTAAAGCCTAGGAGATAATTTTAAGTGTTATCTTTTCCATTTGCTTTCTCATTTATTTTCCTTCTAGAACTTTTTTCTAGAATTCTTCAACGTGATTTTTTTCAAGAAAGGTGGGAGGAAAGAAAAAAAACATTATTTCCTGTCTCCCAAACTTCATGTTAAGAATTTTCCTTGAAAATTGTATATATGTTACTTCCAAAAACTTGGAATGGAAGTGGACTACTTAATGCATATAGAAGTAATTATTAGTTTTATCCTTAAGAGAAGAAAGCAGTAAAACAAGAATGAATGTCATCCAGAAAAATTTAATGTTTAGGAAAAAGAAAGAGAATGGAAAAAAAATATATAAACGAGGCAACAGAGGCTGAAGAGGACATCCTTTTAATGCGCAAGGCTGTTCTACAAATAACAAAGTATTTTCCTTTCTATTCACAGGCAATTTTGGCAGTTTCCTGACAGGCAACATTGCATTAACCGCTTTTATCATAGGGAAGGAAAATGACAATAGCACTCAGAAGAGGTGATATCTTGCAAGGACAATATCCTGCTTTTATTCATCTTCACAGGAGAAAAATATATTAGAAGTCCTTCTAGTACATGGAAAACAATCAAATATTGAAGCTCCACTGAAAGATAAATTTCTGGGCAGAACTCCTCCTCCTCTTCCCTGAAAAAAAACCATGAATAGCTGAAAAATAAAAAAAAATGAACCCTGCAATTCCTGGCTCAATATATAAGTAAGACATAATCAACAGTCTTAAGGCCCCAACAAAGTGCTGTCTTCTAATATTTTTCAGTGCTAAAGTTAGACTAGATCTTTACTCAGGACTTTGGACTAGAAAAGATGATATATCTTAGCATTATAAATTCTCATTAAAGCTGTGTCAGGGGACGTTTATGTTGGATATTAGGAAAAGATTCTTCCCCTAGAAGGCAGTTGGACACTGAAAGAGCCTCCCCAGGGTAGTGGTCACAGCACCAAGATTGAGAGAGTTTAAGAAGTGTTTAGACAACACTGTCAGGCAAATGGTCTGACAATGGGGTGTGGTGCTGTACAGAGCCAGGAGTTGGACATTCATGATCCTTGTCACTTCCAACTCAGGATATTCTATTATTCTGTGATTCACTAGTAGAAACATCCAAGCTTTAAAATTTGCAGTTTGAATCCAGTTGATGTCTCTTTTAGAAGCTTATTTATGCTATGTTTTGATCCTTCAATCAATTATTTAGAAGCTGTCCATGTATATAGCAATGGGAAACAAAGACAGGGACCCCCTTGTGCGTGCGAAAGGAATCATTTTATTGTAGAAGTTACCGCCCTTTTATACCTTTAATTTCAACTAGACAAAGCCAAAACATAACAGGAGAAGAGCACTCATTGGCTGGCTCAGCTGCAGTGTGCTGTCCATGAGTCACAACCACCTCTCACCCCCCAAGTGACCTCCAACTGTCCAGCCTGCAGCTGTGCCCTCCTACAGGGCTTTCTGGTAAACATGAGCCTGAACAGCTTTAACAATTATAACCCCATATCTTATACATATGAATAGTTTTAATTTTTAGAAGTTCCAAACTCACACCTATGCATTTATTGTCATAAAAGTAGAGTAAGATAATTATAAGAACTGCTCTCTGAGGTCTTCCTCGAAGTCTTCTGAACACTCAGTTAATCTGTTTGCTGAGTTCTGAAGTGTTTTCTGAACAACTGCAACCTACACCAAAGCCATATACTTCTGCAGGTGTTTTCTTTCTCTCTAGCTCTACTGAACAGCAAAGTAATCTTACTTCTGTTAAGTCCTTAAACTTTTCTATAAAATTGATCAGACATTGAAGCACCAAGAGAGTAAAAGGTGATTTGGAATTTACTAGAAATGTACTTGGAATAGTTCTGTGAATTATTAGAAAAGGATTCTCTGCAAGGCTTTAAGAAACAATAGAGTCAAAGTAACATTAAAGTGAAATTGATCAAAGCAGGAAATATTGCAAGAAGTTTTAAGAAGGACATTTAGATCATTCTCTTCCCCGGAAAAATCCCCTAAAAAGTCACAGATCATTGTCTTTGTGTTTTGACTTTGCTTACCAAAAAAAACCCCACCCCAAAACAAACAAACAAACACACAAACAAACACCCCCTAAAAGTGGAATTCAAGTGAATACTCCAGTGTTCCAGTGTATTAGAAGACTATGCCAGGCACTGAATAATTCTGTGACACCAGTGTTTGCCAGAGAAATCTTTAGAGCAGAATTCTACTGGAATGCTACTATTTTCTGACTAGGAAATAATATAAATACTTAAGTTATATATTGGTTAAAATTTTTAATTATTGGATATATCTTTCATAGAATAATTCATAGTACATATTTTTAAGAATTATTTTTAAATGATCACTTTAAAACTTAGTACAGAATTTTTTTCTGAAGTACTTTAAAAATTATTGAAGTAATTTGTGTGTCTCCTGTTTGCTCCAAGTAAACAGCAAGATTTTGTTAGCAGCAGAACAAAGCAAATGCAACTGGAAGAGTTATTTATTAGAATTGGAGAAAATTTCAATTAAGAATTCTTGTGATCGAGTTTGTAATTAATATTACGACAGCTATAGTTTTAAGTACCTTCCTTTGGTGACTGAATTTAGATAATATTTGAAACACATCAGTGTTTCAGACATTGAGGAGAGTAATGAATCCAATGTGCATGTGGTTCTCGTCTATTAATTTATTGATTTCATTAGATTTGTGTTACAGTTATTTTTTAAACAGCTAATTAAGTGAATGAATTAAATTAAATACTCAAGGTTTTCATTAATATTTTGGGGAATGCTTTGCAGTAGTTATATTATGTCAAGAGAAATTATTTGACAATACCGTAATTAACAAAATGCAAGTGACATATATTAAATAAAGCTCTGAAGAAATACTATCACATATTTTAACACCATTCTTTGAGACTTGTGTTTTCCTAAATATCTTCTTTACATTATTATTTACTTTATATACATTAGTATTTTCATTTATCTCCAAAAATTTAACTTCTTTACCTCAAAACTAGAATTTAATAATTTTTTGTAGTATTTATTTAATGTTTTAAAAAATAAACAATATTTAGTGTTGTGTATTAATGAATTCACTGTAAGAATGTGTGCTGCCTACTCTTGTGATCCATCACTACAGCACTAACCATTATAACTTAGCAACTGATGAAGATATCTGCAACTAAGTAAGAAACTGAGGCTTCTAAAAAAATTACTAACCAAGAAAATAAAGCACACAAATATAAACCATGTAATTTTTGTGGTAGCAATAGATCTATGTGTTTAATCAAACAGGAAAGGTTAACTAAAAATCTAAACATCCAAAAGAGGTTGAAGTCCATGAAACCTTTATCCAACATATATTATATATGATATTATATATTGTATCATGTATCTGTTCTAATGGAAAGCACCTTAGAAATTGTATGCAGGGTGAGGTTTTTGGGTAGGGTAATTTTTTGAGATGGGGAGCCTTTACAACCATTATTTATCACATCAAATAATTATTACAAAATATTCTAGGAAGGAAATGCAGTGATTTAGCACCCAGGGACTGTAGTTTTTGTTAGGATTAAGTGGTATAAAGGGAAAAAACCCAAACACTTTAACAGCTTAAAACTTCATGACCTGTGTTCAGAAAAATGCTAAACAAAGGCATTTTTTATGAGTTCAAAATGAAAAAAAAAAGAGCAGTTGACTACCTTTTTCAGTTTTCAGAAAATTTGTCAGCTTTCCCAGTCAGAACTCCGTGATTTGAGAGATGTAGTGTTCAGCCTGAGTTTGCTCTCTACAATTTCCCTTCAGATCATCGGAGATGAAATAGTAGCAACCATGAACAAAGAAAACTTTTTTATTATAGCAGATACATACCTTCTTATGTTCTCCTCTGCTTAAACGGGAAGACATGAAAATTACAGGATATTTCTTGAAAAAATTGCTGTCAAACTGGGAAATGTTTTCATTTCTCTTTTATCTATGCTGTGCCTACCAGACTTGGGGTGGTGTCTTGTAAGTGTAATAATCCATTTGCAGTTTCATGCTGCAACTACCTGATAGCAGTGGTAGTTGGTAGATGACTATCAGGGTTTGTACTTGCAAAATGCTCCCTTGTACTTTGCAAACACTAACATTTCAAGAGCTGCAACATTACTTAATTGTGTTTACGATAAGGACAGCAGGTAGAAATTGCTGACAACTTCCATTCTAAGACATTCTTCAGCTGATAAGAACTCTGCTACATTTCAGGATAGAATTTCTATAGGGTTTCCATTTTTCTGAACATAAATTTAATTTTCATCATTTCAGCAAAAGCAGTTCAGTGAGATTGAATTTGGGACAAATTTTCCCACATACAAGAAGCATTAAAAGATATCTGAAGGATTCTTTGGGTACACGCTTGAAATGGGTGTTTGCATGTCTGGCTGTGTTTCAAAGTAGAGGAAAAATATATTTTCTTATACAAAATCCAGTTATATTTTACCAGGTTGTGGCCATCTAAAAGTGCAGTTGCATATCTCATTTATCTGAATATTTATAGGTGGCTGATTTATCCTTGGTGTGTTCTATTCTTGGTGGAGCACATTAGCAAATAAGCTTTCTTCTGAACTGCTGCCTTCTCCCTGGCATGCAGCTCTACACATAAACCAGCAGCATGGAGAGCACTGGTGTTCCCAGCTCCCCGCCTTGCTCAGGAAATGTAGCTGGAAATGGAGTGTTCAGCTGGAGTACAGAGGGGTAAATAAAGAGTGTCATCACATATACTCAGTTTTGAGCTGAGGTGAAGACGTTTTCACATTTCCGAATGCAGGACTGTGCAGCCTCCATGTTCTTTTAATGTGGTTTTGTCACTTTTCATGATCTCTGCCAATATCAGTGAGTGGTGCTTTTCTAATTATGTGGATTTTCAAAGTCACATTAAAGTTTTTTAGAGATCAAATGAAAACATAATTTTGACTTTCCACTAAACTGCGTTTTAAAATCCAGAAATTAAGACTCTTATGCTAATAATACAAAAATATATTTTTTACGAATGTTAAAGGAAATACATATTTAGATACTTCTGCCTTGCTTCTAGGATGTTGGGCACCAATATAGATCTTTATGGTCACTCAACTCCACTTATTTAAGAAGTATTTTTGTTGCCATGATGAGGCAAATGATGAGTGAGATCATCTACTGAGAAATACTTACAGGTTGTAAAGTAGAGTTTCAGAAGCAAATAAATATGTGGCTTCCTTGACCAGGATGATACTGAGCATTCATTTCAGCCTGTGCTGAAGTATTGTCCACACTGCTGTGCTAAGATATTCTTGTGGGTTTTCCCCTTGGCTTTGGTATTCACTCTGAAAACTGATATGAAGGTCCAAGGTTTCCCAGTTTTTACCAAAGTGCAGTCGACATTCTTCCCAAAATCCTCTTCTCCATGCCTCCCAGAGCTCTCCTAGAATTTTGCTGTACCCAGCTTGTTTCATTTTCTGATGCCACATTTTCTCTCATACTGAAAGTTAGATCTGGAACATGTATGTTTACAGACACATAGAATTTAAAGGTTCTCTGTATATTTATACCTATCACAGAAGGTTTATATTATATAGCCAGAAGGAAAAGTGTTAGCATCAATCTCAGCTGATGTGTGTTTATAATGCCAGCAAGAAGCATTCTAATCCTTATCCTCAGCTATGATATTCATACCAATCAGGCTTGTTCTTGGGCCTTGCCATACATGAATCATCTTTACATTTGCAATGGTGCATAAGACTTAGGACATTTCTTTACACACCTGTTGTTCCTAAATTGCAGACATGTGCTGATGACACTACCTACTGCCCAGGGTGTGATGACAACTATCATAACAAAGGACCCAGGCAGCGACAAAGAAAGCTGTATAATACTCATCTAAATTCTCTGCTTCTTCCAGTTCTTGAGATCCTAATTTGTTCTGTTCCAGTTTGCTAACACAGTGCAGAAAAAAAACCCACAAAATCTACAGGCTTGTATTCCTAGAGTGCTTTCACTTGATGTGTAGAGAGGTCACCTTCAAGTCTAAGGCTTAAGGGCAATATCATCTTCTGACCCCACTCTTTATTATCTTTTTCTTATCTATTATTAACTGGGATCATCATTCAGTCCTCCCTACAGGAGTGTACCAAGTTTCTTGGGTCCAGAACAGGTAGGAAATACTATCAAGGATAAATGAAAGAACAGCAAAAAATTATATTTTCATGAATGAGTACTTTATAAAAAATGGTCTAAAAGAATTCAGTATCAATACAAAGATGAAAAGCACTCTAAAGCTACATCCCACGTCAAATTCACCCACATGCATGTGTAAAAATCCAGTCAATACTAATAACCATATACAAACAAATCTTGCACACTCCTGTTTCTAAACTACACAATAAAAAAAAAGTCAATCAGAACTCAGTGGACTTTAAATCAATCTGGAAATAAAACAGAAAAGGCCTGGAGGTTCTACTGTCAAAACCAGTATATGATTTTCATATTTTCTGCAATATTGTTAATCATTAAAATATTCTCTTCACTTATCAGACTTCTGGCAGAAACAGTTAATTACTTATATGCTTTCTTTAGTCAAGGTAATATTAAAGATCCTTTTAGTCTTCTGTTGAAATGGAGCACAGATATTAATCTCTGGAATAGTAGATGCCAGCCTTTATGCACAGATTTTTGACTTGTGCCTCAGCTGGTATTTTAAACCCCAGAGCAAAGCTGAAAGATGTAATTGAAAAATAAGAAATTTCACAAGCTGGTTTTCAGATAAAGATTTCAGCAGTAGTTAAAACACAAAATCATATTCAGAATGCTGAGAAAAGAAAGTTTTTATAGCCTCTTGCTGATGAGAAAGGGGAAAAAATAACCCAAATGCCTTCTCACGGTGGGAAAATCCTTCCTTGACATTTTTTCAGATCCTTATTGGGTCTTAATTTCTGCAAAAGAGCTTTTTACTAATACCAGAAATAAAATACCCCTTGCAGAAATAAAAATATATCTTCCTAGATAGTATCTCCTGCTACTAAAGCAACTTAATTAGATAAAATGTTGCTTGGCTATAAAAATGAAGACTGATTTTCTTTTCTTTAAACAAATACCTGCAAGAAATATATACTTTAAAAATGAAAATGTTGTTACTGTTTCTTCTTTTAGCAACAACCCATGAAGCAGCAGATCAGGGCAACCCTGTGCTGTCGGTCTACGTGCTCTAGTAATGTGATTCTGTGCCTTACTCTGATTACCAGCCACATGAAACACAGTCATCATCCCTTGCAATATCAAACAGAATTCCTATGTGAGTCAATAGGATGAGCCTCTTTTCATTTACTGAGAGGATAGCATTCGATAAAAGTGAAAGCCTTTCCTAATGAAACCACTCAGTTCTCTATCATATCACACATGAGGCATTTACCACTTGAAGTTAGGTGATAAAGACATGGTTTCAACCAGGAAAATGTTGAGGCAAAGTACATCTTGAAAAAAGGAATGATTTTGAACTAACTTTTTATAATCATCAGTGAGCTCTTAGTCTCTGAAACATGCATATGGATTAGTAGTTTTACATATGTTACTGCCTGGTTTGTTGACTCTATCAAATGTAGACCCTCATCTGTCATTTAACAACCATCTGGTGTCTGTTGGCAAAGCATCACTTCATCATCTGTAGAATATCGTTCATGTGAGGGCTCTAGTCCTAAAGCAAATCTGCAGATATTCATATATTCAGCATGACCAGGTCTTATTTTTTTCTTTCTCTTTCAGTTCTCAACTTTGTGGATTATTATTGACATAGGAAGTGTCATTTTCAAGCAGAAACATATTTAACTCATCCTCAGACCCTGAGGCTTAAAATTAGATAATTATGTCCATATTTAGGTACACAACAAGAAGTCTGCTCAGCATTAAGAGAACCAATCAACATGTCACTCCAGCCCAAGTTTGCAGGTGCTCATCTGTCCTCACTGTGCTCAGCAAGTCTGGTAGATGTTTGATGAGGTAATTCATCCATAATGCTAAATGTGAATTGAAAGTTTTAATTTTAAAGAGCAGCTCTTAAAGCTATTTGTTATATTAATTTTCCCTATGCTAACAGCCTTTGACAAGTGCCTCTCTAATTTTCTAACTGTTGCTTTGATTTTGTATTGCTGTCTAATAGAATAACAGTAAGCCATCAGATTCAGTGGAAAAGAAGCAATGGACTCCCAAAATTTGATTTGATGCCAAATTTTGAAATTTTTTGCAAGTACAGTATTATACAGACAATTATGCAGAGTTCCTGCCAAGTGTAGATTACTGTACAAACACTTTGAAATAATATCAGTGTTATAATAAAGGAGAGATTCTTATATTTGATTCTTTTTAGATGTTTGGATACAGTCACTGAATTCATGGGGGATTTTTTGTTTCCATTATGTGGCCTTTGGTTGAGAGTTGCTGGGATTTTAAAGCACAATCACAGTCTATTTTCTCCAGCGTGTAATTTTCTCAGAAAATCTTGGGCAACTCTGTTGATCTTTCAGTTGTTCTGACTGTGCTCAAAGATGACAACGTAAGTGCTTGCAGGCAGACTCAAGGAGTTGTTAACCACAAATTATGTCATGTGGAATTTTCTAGCTTTGGGAATATGCAAAAATATGTCTTAGGTACATTTGAAACCTATTATTTGTCACATTCAATATTCTTCTGAAAAATGAATTATTCTGTTAGCTATTCAATGCCGGCAGTTCTTTGTCTTTTGTTCAGATATGTAACAAAATCAGAACTCAGTTGTCACTAGTAAGTGGATGAATGTTTGCATGTGGGTTGTAACTCTAATAATGTGCCAACCCTGCAGTTGAAAGGACTTGTGTATGGGTGGTGCTGTCATTATTGTATCTATAGAAAAATAAGGCACCATGTGTACGAGCCGCTCAGATTGATTTAGCAGCTTCTGCTGAGTTTGGCTACAGTACTATGAGTAGTTAGGTAAAACAGTTCAATTCTTATTCTTAGCTTATATCGTTCTGCCACCTCAATGTACTTCTGTACTAAAAGTTACTAACTGCGCTTTAAATTACTGATTTTCAATGCTTAAACTCTGTAGAATACAGAGAAGACATCTAATTTTAAACAGCTGGAAAACCTTTTAGTTCTCCTCAGTTCTTATCCTTTATTTTCATGTTTAAAGTTCTCAGAGGACATTGTCCTTGGTTACTGAGAATATTCCCAAAAAATTACTTTTTCTATCCTTATCTGCTTAAAGATATGTAGTTTGCAAAGTGTTTAGTGCTAAAGTAGATTGCAACAAAGCAATCACGAAAAAAATTGTGTTTTTCTAAAATAATTTCATGAAGAATATTCATGAAGAATTAAACTGCTTCTGCATTTTTTCCTGCATGACTTTTGGCATTACATATATCCTGCTTGCTTTTGGATTATCTAAATACTGAATGAGAAATGAAAAAGTTCTTGTTAAATAATGTCACACAGTATTAAGCGTTCAGAGGTTGGAATATTATTTGCTAAAATGAAGTTTTGGGTGAATCTAATTAGGAACACAGTGCAGGAGTGGACTTGAGGTCAGCTTCAATACCAGACTTGCCAACTTTCCACATTCTTATTTAAGGCTGGTGCAATCTATGTTTAACTCTGATACAACATTGTACTGCTTTGCAGGTGAAGGGAAACCTCAGACAAAAGGCACATTTAGATACAGATAAAAATGAAAAATTTCATGAGAGTGCAGGTATTTCCTGTGAAATGTGTGTGTTTCATGACATTGTATACCAGGCTGCCACACCTTGTTTGTTTGTTCGCTTGTTTATAACTACTGTAGGTACTGTAGGTGACTGTCTCTGAACTGAGAAGATGATTTAGACTTCTTCCTGGAAGGACCTTTGGGGCAATTGCTAAGGGCAATAATTCCAGACACAAAGTCAAACAGGATTCTAGACACATCGAATACATTTTGTGTTTTCTCTTGGTCTCAGGATTTGAATCCTTTATGATCTGAGTGAATTTCCTGAGCAATATACAAAGGCAAAATTTTACCTGAAATTTTTGAAAGATTAAATGCTGCCTTCTTAACTATTTGAAATAACACTGTTCTGAGTTTAATAAAAGAAAATATAATCGCTAATTAAACTCCTTCTGTCTATAAAAGGCTAAAATCTGACATTGAAAACAATCAGAAACTCTTACATATACGTGTGTTACCTAGATGTTATAATTAAGATATTTTCTATCTTACAAAAATACTAAAATTCTATGTCTTTGATTGAGTTCTCACCAATCAGTGTACCCATACTTGTATCTCTGCTATTTTGTTGTCACACAGTGGAAACTCTGTGACTCAGTCACCATATTCAACATGGCTCCTAACCAGGTCCTGTTGTTAATTGGAGAATTATTAATTGGATTGTAACAGCATCTGTTAGATTTGAGATTTAAGTGAAATCATGTTGAATATCTGTATCCCCACTGAACCAGCAGCTGGGTGCTCAGTTGCTACCTCTGATCTTCCAGTGATGAGGTATCTTGGGAACACCCAGAGAAACTATTTTTGGGTGTGCAGAAAAGCTTTTGTTCAGAAATTGTCACCCTAAGCTTTCTTGCCTTATGAGAGTTCGCAATTTTGTAGTGGAGATTCTCATGCAGTTTTATGCAAACTATGTATATATTTAGAATTATCTATTTTGTTTACATATTTCTTCTCTGGGAGGAGAAATATTATTGATGGTGATGTTCACCTATGAGGTCACAGAGTTGGCAACCTGTGCAGCCAATCTTTTGCCTTCTGTAAAAAGTGTATATAAAATGGAGTCAGAAAAATTAAAATAGGACTTTCCTGCCTGACTTTCTGCTGTCTGCCTCATCTTTTGTGTGTCCAATACAGCGACAAGAAATATCTATTGTGTCTGTGACCAGCTGTTGAGTGAGCATAACCAAACCTAACCCTCCTTCAAACACCCTTCCTGGCCAGTCTGGGACCATGCCTGACCATGGTTTCCCTCACAGGGCCTGGTTCTGACCCCTACATGTGGGCTGACATCCCTGCCTAGCTTCATCCTGTGCCCAACGACATGTCCAGGGCTGGGGCTGCCTCAGTGCCCCCCAGCTGCCTTGCCTCTGGCTGAGAGGGTGGGAATGGCCCGGGATGGGATGCCAAGTCCTGCCCTGCCGTGCTGACTTGGCCAGTCCCCAAACCCCAGAGAGCAGATGTCCCACAAGGTAGCCTGACTTCAAGAATTTAAAAGTGATATGTGTTAAAAGTTCAACCTAACTCTGGAAATGCAATTGTATTGAAAAGTGGTGAGTATTCAAATTTGGTTTGCTTGATATGGGTTTTTTGGGGTACAGAGTGTTTTGGGTGGAAAAGTATATAGGAAGTGAAGAGGCTCTCAAGAGAAAAGGTGATATTATTCTGATGAAAAAAATGCAATATGGCTTTTCAGGTTTAATTTCTGGTTATGGGGAACATTAACTGTGTGGAAGAAATGGGTCTGACAATTGCATTGTTGTAGGGTTTGGCAAAGCATTGCAGGAGATCCTAACTGTGCCAGATCCTGTTAGATGTGCATGCTGATGAACCAATTTTCCATTCTCCATTTAAATTAATGCTTGCAGGCATTTAAAACATAAGCATAGTTGAGGGGACATGACACTGTACAGCTTTTTTTGTCCTGACAGATCTTGTGAGAGATTCTAGTGAGTTTTTTAAAGGTCTAATGCTAATTCTTTCTCATTCGTTAACTAAGAAATAACAGCTCATAAGTGCTTTTAGACATTCTCCCTGCATTAACGTGGTTCCCTCACTGCTCCGTAATATGTCACTTTCAAAGACTAGACCTTCCTTTGGGTTATAAAATTTCATTAATGGAGAAGTTGAAATTATTCTCTTTACTTCTTCAAAAGCTTTTTCTTGTATTTCTGTACATTCCCGTATGATGACTTTGAAGTAGTTAGCTCAGAAGCTCATATTCTTTTTTGAGAGGTGATTAAGAAAGTCCAGCACTATCCTTAAGGTTCTTTGGCTCTGATATATTTATGGGCCTGAGCATCTTTACGATTTTTTTAAGATCACAGTTTAGCCATTTTTTGTCAGCAAAAATATGACACAAGGCATTTTGTCTTACTAAGCCAAATAAAGTGCAACTTCAAGCTAGCCAGATTCTGTTTAATAATTTTCTCTTTGTTAATTTCGGTTTCTGCTCATGACCTGTTGTTCTCAAGTAATGAAAATGTCAGCAATTATCTGTTTAACAGTCAGACAGTTCTTCTTGACCTCAATTTCGTTTTGATTGAGTGATTCCTTATATCTATCATGTTTTTAACTACACATAGTTACGCAGTACCTAGTAGAAAAATAATAATCCTGGTGAAATGTCCTCTGTAACTTCTATTTTTTGTTTAGTGATCTTGAATGCAAATATGTTATTTACAGTCTTATGGTAACTTTAACCCTAAGAATATATGGTTTGACTAGTTTTTCCTCAAAGTTCAAAATTCTTTTTGTTTCTACTTTTTAAAGACTTATAAATAATATGATTTCTTATTATTCAATAAGCATCATATATACTTCCACCTATTATTCAATGCAGAAAGTCTGCATCTTGAAAAGCAATTTTTGCCTTACTTTAGGCCAAATCACCAGTTTATTTTTTCATGTTTCAGATACTGAAAAACATGTGGAGCTTAACTTTTGCCTGCACTACCTACCTGAGGTTTGTGATATAGCAATGATGAAAACAACATAATTTTTATTTCCTTTATACTTCCTTTATATATGTATTCAGAGCCCCTTGTATTTTTAATGTATATAATGGTTTGTTGTGAATGAGTGGTGCGGCCAATTAATCACTCTCAAAGGTATTGGCAAAAAGCAGGTTTTAATAAAAACTTCTGAAAGTGTAATATAACAGAATTCGCTGGCAAGTTCACTCTATAGCCTAGTACGTAGACGAAGCATATGCAGAAAAATGGCAGGGAGAAGGATACAGGATGCACCACCAAAAGGGTTTTTTATCTTTGTTCACTAAAACTACCAGGATCAGATTTAGTCAGTCTGGAATTTAGGTGATTTCAGTTACTAAGATGTGCAATAGATTATCGTATACTTACTGCAGGTAGATTATTTTCTCTTCTACATGTGTGTGTTGATGTGGTGGTGTGTTCTGCACAGTGGGTTTGCTGTAAGTCTAGGGTTGCACAAAATGGCTTTTCTTTGTACCCTTGTTCAGTTTGCTGTACCCCAGTTTCTCTTTGTAACCCTAAGTTGCTACTTTTCCCTACAGCCTTCCCCAGATACAGCTCCTGATTGGTTTGCTTTTCTCGCCTTGGCTGCCTGTCCATCAGGTGTCAAGAGACTTTCCCGCCCTGTCAGTCACCCCAAGACCTGTCCCCCAAGTCCAGAAGCTTCGGAGAGGGACCTTTGGTGACTGGCGGGGTTGGAATCTTCCCCCTCCCATCTCCATGTATGTCAGTGTATGTTATGTTAACAACCACACCATGTTGTACCCCTTTGGCTCTGTTCCTACCCTCCCTGAGACCCCACCTTCTGTAACAAAACCCTTTCTCTCCTCATGCTTGGGGTCACTCTTGAGGCACCGGACACGAGGTGAGGGGTCTGTGCTGATCCCAATAAACCCGGTTTCGCTCTAAGCCTCTGGAGTGTCCCTCCTTTCTCCTCTTGCCATTGTCTTGCTGATGCTTCCCGGTTGCCGAACCCCAGGAACTGCTGCGGTGACGGGGCTGGCCGTGCCGAGGGTAACACCACACACCGCAACATGTTTCAATAGAGATGACATCCTCTTTCTCAGTCCAAATATTTTCTAGAAGACCTGAGTTAAGGATTTAATCTCAGTCAAAACCACACAGAAATATTCCTCCAATAAGTGCTGCTTAGCTTAAGAAAGATTTCAATAGTAACACACAAAAGGAAAAAATCATAGCAAATTTTCCAGGTTCGAGTATCCTGATGATGCTGCTGATCACTCACTATGTGCTTTTCCATAGTAAATGGAATAGGTGTTCTAATTTATACTTTGCAAAAATCATTGCTAGTCACACAGAAATTCTTTAGGCAATTGGGATAACAATATTAGTTTATGCACCCTTTTTAATAAGTTTGGAGAAAAATCAGCTCTCATTTTCCTGCTTTAAAAAGTGCTTGAGGTGAAATAATCCATGACTGTTGTTTGCTCTACCTTCAAAGCAGCTTAGAGTCGTTAAAAGTGAGTTGTTCTGATCTTTCCCCTGAACCACGCTTAGTATTTTTTTTTTCAGTTGTAGATTCTTAACTTTCCACTTAACTTGTAAAAAAAAAAGAAATCCAAAATTAGGACTATGATATTCCTTTAATAACAGTGTCATCTTACATCAAATAGTAATAGTTACAGCTTTTAAAGGAGCATCACTGCATTTTTCTCTCCCCTTCATTTTACTGTTACAAGTAAGGATGCAAGGATGCACAACTGCCCCATGCTCAGCTTGGTCAAGAGCCCTTATTTACTTCTCTGTAAAGCTGCTCCCCAGCCAGTCAGGCCCCAGCCTTTATTAATCTGTACTAATTAGGCTCTGCATTTGCCATTTTTGAACTTCAGGTATCATCCTATTTCCCCAGCTTGATGAAATCCCTCTGAACAGCAGACTCTAAAATATTAACCACTCTTCCTGGTTTGGTAATATCTATAAATTTGAGTGTCTGCATTTCTTCACCATGGAGATCAGCAGTGCTGTCAAACAGTGTCAGACCTAGCATCGACCCCTGAAGAATAGTGCTGTTAGCTGAGGGTAAGCCATGTATTTAAATAGCAGCATAATGACATTTTCTTCTCTGTCCCCTGCTTGATTTCTCAATGTGTCTTAACAATTGATTTTCTATTTTTGACTTGTTCTGCAGGCTGAGCTTATTTTTTAATGGATGTAATATTCAGCCAAGAACTTTGCTCCTGAGTGGTTGTACTCAGGTCACACTGGTTTTACATGTGTGCAAAAAAAGTTTGAGGTTCTTTTTTTTATTCCCCCCCCATATACATTGAATTTCACCTGCAATATCATCGACCAGTTACTCAGAAGTGTATGTACTGTTAAGGTCATAAGGTTTTTTTTTGTCCTCACAGAACCTGTTTTAACAGTTTAATATCTATGATTAATATCTATGACAATATCATAGATTAATATCTATGTTGAATTACATAAACCCAAGTGGAAGACTTCTGGTTACTGTCAATGCTGGATGAACATATGAACATTTATTCTTAGCTCCTTTTTCCTGTCTGTTCTCCAACTGCTTATTGAATGTCTTCCTACTTTTGACTTTTTTATAATCTTCTTTTTGTCCTTTATTCTTCTGTAGATCTGTTGAATCTAAGTGAATGATCACAATTATGGAATTGTATACTTCTATAGGATTTTGAACAGTATCATTGTTTTGCATCAAATCAGCAGTAACATTCTTACTGTAGGGACTTTCTGATTAGCTGATCCTAGAACAAACATAGTTTTAGTCTCTTAAAATGTTATCTGTTCAATTTCCCACAGTGACATTTTACTAATTGATAGGAGGCTGCTGATGCTATCCAGAAAAGCTTTATTGTCTGTTCTCACTTTCTTGTCTGAGAATCTGGTAATCAGTATCATTATCCTGGTTAGAAACAGTTACCTGAATGTATATTGTCATTTAAGATTGGTATTTTGGTCCATTAAAACTCTTCTGAATATGTTCATCTTTTTAAATTGAAGTTCTCTTTTTTGTCATACTAGGCTTTCACATTCATCTTTGCATTTACCATCCCAGTGGCTGTCGCCAAATTTCTGGTGCATCTATTTCATAAATGTGTTCATCTAGGGAAAGATATTTGTTTGTTTTTTCTTGTTTTCTGTTTGCTCAGACACCTTATTTCCTTAGATATTTAATATTGGTATGGAAACACGCCTCTTTTTTGGCCTCCTTATTAACATACTATTTAAGTAGCAAACATTATATTTCTATTTTTTTTCAACCATTCCTAATATTTTTTGTGTGTCATATTTCAGAATGCAAAAATATTTACGCATACAGTTTTGGATAAATCTTCCCCAACTAATTTCTACATCTTTTATGGTGTAATCTTCCCCAAACTCATCAGTTTCCATGTTCAGTCACAACTTCCTTAGATTTAAGCATCAATCGCTTTGCTTTCAAAATAGTGATGTCAAACCTAGGGCTACAGTAAGAATATGTGTTGCAGGGAGGCCTAAGATAAGGAAAGGTTGAGCCAGAGCAACATATGATCCGACCAATATGGTTAATCACACACGCTCCATTTATTTCATCTAAAATGGCTGCTTATATACATTTCTAGACAGTTTACAAATTCAGTAGCTTTTCCATTGGCACACAGCATAAAAAGTATCTAAACACACACTGTTTAATTTACTTTTAAGGTGGCTAAACGTGCCCACTAATAACTGCTCCTAGTGACCTTCAGAAAACCCAATATCTAACATTACTACCTTAACATCTAATTTCTGCTGTGACACAATTAATTTTACCTGTGCAACAGCTTCAAGGCCTCAAGGCCTTCAAGGCCAAGCCTCAGCCAGGCAGGCCTCAGCTGGGTAGTTCAATATCTCAGATCGTGGCCTCCTTCTCTCAGAAAATCTGCTACAAATATGACAAGATTTGTAAGATGAGAAGTCTTCTGATTGAAGTGCATTCATACAAATAGTACTAGACCTGTATCTCTAGAGCTAGCATGAGGGGCAAAATGCTCTTTTTAATATATTTCATACTGCTTTATCTTATTTTTTTTGATTACCTAGTACCCCAGTGTACATGACGTAGAGGTGAGAAATAGATGGCACATGTCCTTTTGTGTATGAAAATATCATATTTAGCTTTGGTCAAAATATTTTAAATAATGTGCTCTCTGTAGTTTTTCATTTTTTTTATTTTAAGTGTTTCTCATTTGTATTTTTCTCCTTCGTTGCTTTGTTATACTTCTCTAATCTCACTTCATATAGACCTACAGTGCAGATTGTGCAATATTCTCAACAGCATTTACAACTCAAATTCAAAATATCTGCCTCCTTGTCTGAAAAAAATTTATTCCCTTGAGGTGAACCTACAGTCCATAGCCTTCCCTTCTCCTGTGAAGATTTTTGACGACTGACACCACATCTTGACAGAGCTGGATGGCTCAGAATATAGCTTGCATTAAGACCAGTCAGGATTTTGGTACTATTCGCTCCTCTACTTAATTTTCCTGAAAGATTTCAGTCTACAGCGTTTTCTAGGATCATGTCAAAGCATGACATCAGGATCAAATCCCCTGAAAAATACAGTGATGACTCTTCTTTCTTTTAAAAGCACGAGGGAGAGGTATTTTTTGATGTAACTCCTACTATAATCCTCAGGCTTATAGTCTGCAGACCAGCATATACAGCATTGCCATTACTAGCAACAGGCCACTGATAATTTGCACTGATTTTGTTTTATTTATTTGTTTCTTTGCCTGCAGCAGGATTTTTTTGACTGTGATTTGTTGGGGATTTTTTAAGTGCTTTTGCTTATCTTTTTATGGTATAACCATAATTTTTTATGAAGTAATAAGGAGTAATTTTTCTGTAGAGAATTAAATATGAGGCCTTGATAATAAAAGTGAGACAGAGTATTCCATGGTTCAGAGAAGAATGAGATAAAAAAATGTACACTTAAGATTGAAGCTATAAAAAATTCAACAGTGTGAGCTATTGTGGTGCAGATTTGGGAGTTGGACAGAACAAGGGTTACAGTAGTTGAAAGAAAAAAGAGTATCTAAAATATAGAAATATATTCTTCATTTTTAAATACATTAACTACATAAATTTATAGAAAGAAAAATAGTCTGAAGTGGATCCACAATAAAGAAGAAACCATTAGAATCATTAGCATATTTCTTCCTGGCAAAGCAAAATAAATTCCATGATTTACATTACTGTCCTCCAGGAGATGAACAGGGAAACAGCATAGGGATTAACAGCAAACAAAAGGGAGAACTAGAAATTTTATATATAATACATTTTAAGTGTATTAATAATAAGATTTGGTCTAAGTTATTTACATAATTTAGACTAGGAATGTTAGTATCATTTTAAGTGGACCAACCATACAAAATGGTGTAAATTAGTTATGCCTTTGAAACTTTAAAGAGCCTAGTAGTAAATTTTTGATGTCTCATGAAAATCATATTCCCTTATTTGAATATAAAATGGTTTTGAGGATTATAGTGTCAAAGTGGGATACATATATGAGTTTTCTCCTCCACCTGTAAAATTTATGTCTTTACCTATGAATCATTTTGAAGTCATTCAGGTTGAAGCTGTTTCAGTTTAAAAGAATTAAATTAGGAATGAGTCATGCATTGATTTACACTAATTGGGACAAGAGTATTGTAATGTTAGGTGATGTTCAATTTTTGTTTCTCTTCCCTTCATCTCATTCTTGGTGCTCAAACTTTCCCTGTCACGCAGGTGTTGGTTTCATATCTCACAAGTAGAAGAATTTGTATTGGTTATTGCAATAGTTCTTTGAAAAGTTCAATTTTGTCTACTTTACAAGGAAATATTTCCTAAATGACCTAAAATTGGAGAAGGAAGATGACTGGATTGGAGCACAGAGAAGTGCCTTGTCATGCTGGAAGTTTATGGATGGCTTACTAAAGCAAGGATTACACTCGTACATTCTGAATTCCAGTTCAATTCTTTAACATAAAGCTTTTTTTTTTTTTTTTCATTTATATCTCCCAGAATAGCTATGAACTGACTCACTTTTTTTTTTTTTATATTTCTGTTTCCTTCAAGGAGTGGGGAGGCAAGGGGGAGGGACAGAAAAAAAAAATAGATGGGTTAGAGGCAGAATACCTTACTAGGCTTAAAAAATTATATAATGTCTTCAGACAGCCTATATATATTCCTCCTTTTTGACTGGAGTATTCTCCTTTTTATTGTCATGGCTGAATCTCAGTAAGATCCACACATAAGATGTGTAAATAGAAAGCAAAATGGGATCTAAAAAGATGACTGCTGAGAGTTTATGGAAAAAATAGGAGCTAATGGAAAAAATAATAGTTACTTCATAATTTCAAATTAATAGCATAATAATCTTTAAAGGAGAACTTTAGAAATTTTTTTTGAAAAATAATTTTGTTACTTTGAAGAGTGTAAATTAATTTGAAATAAATTATTAATTGTGTAAGGTGCTAGAAATATGAGAAACAACAGAGAAAAAATTAAAGGTAATCTTAACTTTAATCAGTTAAGAGTGGTACATCAGCAACCCTGGTTTGTCTTTCAACTTTATTATATAATAAGTTTTATAAATAATTTATAGTCAAAAAATATTATAGACTCTTGTCTTTCTGTTTCACTTCCTTCACTTTAGATGAGCTGTCTTTCAACATCTATGTTTCATGATGTGCCTCAGAAATGATCTCCCACTTGAAGTCTAATTTATCCTCTGGCAAATGCCTATTCTTCATATTAGTTTACTACTGTATTAATTATTTTCTTTATTCCAGATTATTACCCAGAGACAAAAATGTGTTACTTTTGAATACATTTCAGCACAAATTCTTCTGTAACATAAAAATAATTTGAATTTACAAGTTTTAGACTAGAATATGAAATGTCAGTGTTTTCTATATCTAGATGTGTTTTGATGTAAAAATTACTGAACAGGGTTTGTTGTGTTTTTTTTTTTTTAAATCCATTAAAACTAAATTAACATGTGTGCTGGAAACTAGAAATTGTCAGTGCAATGATTTGGATGAAGGTGTTCCAGTTGATTAAAAGTACATCCCACTACAAGTTTATGAAGTATAAGACAATATTAGATGGCCTAGTGCAAATATGTAATTTCTGTAAGAATTAAGGAAGGATGTAAAATAAATTATTATGTTTGTAGAATACAGTTCCTACTGCTAACATAAGATTTTTTAGAATGGGACCAATTAACAACAACAACAAAAATAATAATAATTAGTGTGTTCTGTTTCCTTAATATGCCTTGCTATTTCATGTTGGAACACCAGAGAGAAGGCACATTGCTTTTCCCTCTTTTGGAATTGATATGCAGTCCTTTTTGCTTCCAAGCACTATCACTACTTAGAGCTTCCCATGTTTCCAGTGGGCCTCTCTGTAAAGACCTTTGGCTTCTGAATTGGTAAGCAGTAGGCTAAATTTGCTATTCAGGCAAAAAAATTCTGTTTATACTTAATATCTGAAGGAGTTGGAATACATACACAAAGATGCTGAAGAGAATTTAGTGGTGGTAGCAAGTGCTTTTTGGTGTTACCTGACTCATCATTTACTCTTGTTCAGTCTCATGAAGATGGTGATATTTCACTGTATTAGCACTAGAGGTAATCCATTTATTATATAATGCAGTTTGTCTTAAAGAAAATTTCTTTTTGTGTTTGGGGATTTGAGTGGTGATTTTTGGTTGTTATTGATATTTTCTTTTTTTGTCTCAGTTTTGTTTTTTTAGTCCTTTTCAAGGAAGGCATAATTAATAGATTAGAATACATTAGATTAGAGAATGGCAGAAAATTGGGAATGTCTCTTTATGAACTGGCTAGCAACAATAATTCAAATACCTTACTATATGGGTTTAAAGACCTCAATATTTCAAAATGTGAAGTGGAAATGAAGAATGGTAGTGAGGGGAATCTTCAGTACTGAAAATGATGCATCAGCTCTCTGACAGTCCCATATAGTCCTCCTTGCCTGGGATAAAGGTCAGTGGAGTTTCATTACTAACAAACCAGTTCCAGGATATGCCGTCCTCCTGTTAAAACAAAGGAACTGAACATTACAGGGTTTTATTTTGCATCTAAAAAGCAATTCTTTGGCTCTGGAAAATTAGCTAAGCAGGCTTCTTTTTAAAATTTTGATACATTTTTCATTCTGTCAGTGTCTAATATCCATCAAGTGCCAACTCTGTCCTTTTCTCCAGACATGCAATGTCGTCTTTCATTATCTAAAATTGCAAGATCATATCTGTGATTGTGCAAACTTGACAGAATAATGGAAAACTGTTCAGAACATTATCGAACTGTGTACTACTTGTAATTAAATACAACATCACTCTAAATCAGAGCTGGTTGCTTTAACATGTACAGTTTTCCCTAAACTAGGAATTTAAAATTTACTTCTTGTCCTGGTTCTGGCCCAGATCAGTGGGAGCGAGCATGGCCAAGATATTTTGTTATTCAATAGCACACTACATCATTGCCAGGAGTGGGGAAGATGGATGTTCTCACTTCTGGGAAGGAGAGGCATCTCTTTCTGGGGTAACAAAGCCTGGCAGCAGTGGGGGAGGAACCTGTTCTCTCTTTTTGTGTACTTCTGTTAATAATATTGTTTCTGTTTGTTTCCTTATCTCATTGCTGTTTTCAGTAAATTGTTATCTCAACCTGTGATCTTTGCCTTTTGTGCCAGAAATGCTCTTCTTCAGCCACATTCAGGGGTGCAGGAGGGTGGAAGACAGAGTGGAGAAGGGAGAAGAAGTGGGAGAGGGGGCAAGAGAGCAGCAGTGTGGTTTGAGAGGTCTTGGTGGGAGAACAAGATTTGGGAATACCATTCCTAAACCAAAATACTTCTCTATATCAAAGTCTTTAAACTTTTTTTTTTCACTGGAGATTTAAGTCCCTGATAAATATTTGGGAAAATATTGAGGATTCAAATGCCTCATTTCATGCTTTTTCTTTGTGTAATCAAGGAAAAGTATTTTGGAGTGAGGACCTGAAGAGGATTTACCCAACTAGGTATGTGCAGTCATGGTGAAGATGAATGGTTTTCTATTTTTCAGAACAAGTCAAAATTCTAGTAAAAATTTTAGCTTTCATAAACCAATGGAGAAAGTGAAACTTCAAATGTTTCAGTGAAACTTCAAATGTTTATAGGAGGCATGGATGGTTAAAGAAAAAACCTGAAAAACTACAAGAGTCAAACCTAAATACTTCATTCAGCAGACCTTTTGTGGAACCTTTTTCTGTCATTGATTCTCTCTGAGCACCCTGTCTCTCAGGCTACATTTCCCTGAAAGAAATCCATATGTTGAAGGATGTTAACTTTTTTAACCATTCTGGTTTTTTTAACAACTACAAGAGTACCTTGCAGGTTCTGTCTTTCTCTTCTGAAAATTACTTCAATTTTACTTTATTTGGAGAATTTCTTGCCATCTCTCACCCCTTTGGTATCTTGCCATCTCTCATGTCCTCAAAGCCAACAACTCAGCCAATAGATTAATTTTCTCTTTTCCTCCTCTTTCTTTACCCTAACATTTCCCCCTTTATGTATGCATGGCAACATGACTGATGAATAGGATCTTGTTTTTTAAAACAACATTGTATATATTTGTTAACCTTGTGGAAACTTATGATTGAGATTCCTCAGATAAAATCAGTGATTCTATGCTGAGGTCAAATATGACTGTAACTAACTGTTCTATCTTGATGATGAGTATGAATGAAACCATAATACACATACATCTGTGAATTACTCAGTTTTTGTCACAGCATTTCCAGATATTCTGGAAAAGACTTATGGAAGCACACTTCCATATCATGTGGCTGAAACTCACAGGTGGCTTGATAGTCTAAAATAAATCTATTTGTTATCAGGCCAAATATTTTTTTCTTTATGAGACATCAAAGAGAGACACACATAACGCTTAAAGAGCTGGATTAGAATTCAGTACTGTTAAATGCTGTAACTGTATGTTTCAGAGAAAACATTGGTTATGTTTCCCTCTCCACAAAAAAGTAGAAAAGATGAATTGTTCAAAACATCATCAAAAAGAAAGTGGAGCAGAAACCCAAGAACTATTTGTGGTGAAAACACTGCTATAGATAACTTTCTTCAAAATAATATTAGGATTAGGAAAGCTAGTCCTATCAACATGATAAAATGTAGTGTTTCAGAATACCAGAGAAGGGAAAAAAAAAGATATAGTTATTTGTCTATTTTTTTCTGATTTTCAGTTCTAATAAAAATAGTTATGATTTGAGATCTCTGAACACTGTTGCAACATTCTTTCTGCCTGAGACATTACCCAGTAAAGCAAGAGACGTATATGAACAGGCTTCAGTTTCCATGTCATTTCATATCGGCTGCATGTGGAATGCATACTGGATGTCGTCTTCCTCAGACATTCACTTTTTACTCATTCTCAACAATGTTGTAGGGAATGCAAGACCTGCATGTTAAATGTCCCCTTCACAGGCAGACAGTGTGAAAGGCAGAGAGGTATACATCATAAATGATCAATAAGTTGGTGATACTGTTTGAAACAATATAACTTTCGGTGACAATACTAGTCTTTAAATATTAGTTTTTAAAATACAAGATTTCCTTCCTAAGTTTGTTCCATTTTGCATGCTCCAGCATTTATATTAAAATAGCTATAAAATATTGTAAAGGCAATTTCAGGATTGACAGGATTTTTGCTCCCTCCCCATTTTCAGGCTTTCTCCCTGAAACACTGAGTGCACAAAAGTAGTAGTTTGTTTCAGAGTCCTGTTACTGAAGTACTGTGGGAGCAGCTGTTCATAGATAATTTTCTTTAAAGCATGAAGATGAGAAAAACATGAGCTTGAGTCAGGAGGACACATTGTTGATTCAGTGGAGATTACTTCAGCATATGGGAGAAATACAAAATAGTTAAAATAGCCAAACAAAAGTCTTTTACAGACATAATGATCCTTGAGCATTCTTAGTGTTGTGAAAAGCAGTGGCTGAGGCTCAGAATTAAATAAATACTTTTTTTTAAATTAGAAATTTATCTGTATACTTACAGCATATGTAGAGTAATAAGCAAAAGAATATGGAGCTTTGTGATTTTATAGTTATTCTTAGTGTAGATGATCATGGATTGTTTATTGTAATGTAAATTAATTTCTTAGAAAATGCTGAGTTGCCTTTATTTCTATGAGAGCATTTCATGTGGCTTTGGCCATACGTTTTGTTTTTGTAGTTATCTATATATTAGGAGAGCAAGGAAGGATATCAGAAATTTCTACGAAGATTAAGATTCACTCTAAAATCGAATTTTTTTTTCCAGTGGGAAACAGCAAGATAAGACATCAAAGAGGTAATGTGGCTTTAAAAATGATACTCAAACTTTCTTGAAACTACTTCATTACTCAGGTTACTCAGTTGTAGCAGGTTCAGATGCATATCTCCCCAACAGGAAACTGGGGTTGTTTAGCCTGGAGGAAAGAAGACTGCGGGAGACCTTATCACCCTCTACAACTCCCTGGAAGGAGACTGTAACCAGGCAGGGGTTGGTCTCTTCTTCCAACCAACCAGTGGCAGGACAAGAGGAAATGGCCTCAAGCTGTGCCAGGGGAGGTTCAGGTTGGATGTCAGGAGGAATTTCTTCATGGAAAGAGTTACTAAACATTGAAATGTATGGCCCAGGAAGGTGGTGGAATCTCCATCCCTGAAGGGGCACAGGAAATTACTGAATGTGGCACTGAGTGCCATGGTCTAGTTGGCAAAGTGGTGGTTGGTCAAAGGTTGGACTCAATGATCCCAGAGGTCTTTTCCAACCTAAATGACTCAGTGATTCTGTGATCTGTACTCCTGGTGTTGCAATGGTAGCCAAGGGTAACTGTCACTGACGTTACAAGGAGAGAACTGCATTTCCTGCAACTGCTAACTACAAGAGAAACTAAATAATGCGTGTCTATGATTCTCAAAGTGTCTCAATAGTGGCTCTAACTGAAGAGGAAGAGGATTATGAAGTACTGCCTACAGTATAAGCTACTTCCTTAATTCAGAAGAGAGTGCTGTCAGTTCTAACCTGTATTAATTCTCTGCTACTTTAGAGAGTTTGGGGAGTGTTTTGTTTTCCCTTTTTATGTATAGCTAAGAGTAAGTCTCCTCTGCTATATAATTTAGATTTTTGTCTGCCAGACTTCTGTTAGCCTGTTTTTGATAAATTCAAATTTTCATTTACTCTCAAGTTCTCTTTTTAAGTAATTATTTTCCAAAGAAAACCTGTTGAGTTTTTTTGGTTAGCTGGTTCATTGTTTTTGTCTTTTTTTCTGAAGATATTTCACTCAAGGGAAGTCTTCCATTGCACACAGCAGTACTGTGTTTATTTTGTTGTGCCTTATATAGCCATCTACCACTGTATCAGAAGGATTTTTGTCCTAAAGCTTCCTCATAAACTGACAGAAATTGCACGATACGCAATTCATGCCTTTATTTTCATTTCATAAGAAGCATCTAGACATCTGATAGCATTTTGTGTTTTATGTTAGCGGATCACAAAGTGCTTTGTAAACAAATAGAATACTACCAGTTTAATAACCTACAGTAATCACTTACTCAGCATTGACATACTGCACTGAGAGGTAAAACAGACCATTTAGAGTAAGAGTTGTAAAATATCACTCAGTAATTACTTCAGGATGATTTACCATAAGTATGCACACGTTCAATGACAGGATATAATTTATTATAGTATTAGTGCCCATATAAGTAGGCATAACATCATTACCCAGCTTGACTCGTTGTCCTAAACACAGATCAGATAATCATGTCAGGTGGATGTTTGCATGGTTCATTTGAAATAAGATACTGCTAGTAGTCCTCTGTCACCTTGTGCCATTAATGCAATGTTTTTGGAGATGGGGTATTTTTTGTACATCTCCCATACCAGTTTGGAATCAAAATATAACTCTTGACTGTCCAATAGACTACACAAATCATCTTATTCTCAAAGATGCTTTCTTGGCTCACCACCACTTAATTTAACATAATTTGCCTGAAAGCTGTGAAATTATGTACTTGAAATTTTCATTTATCACTGGTAGAAATAAAAAGTATAATTAACATCCTTAAGTTTCTTGAAAGAGAAGAGGATGAAGAAAGGAAGCACCTACATTGCAGAGTAATACTTTAAAACACACTGGACCTGTTTATCTTAGAAGTGATACAAAGATATAAATTCAGGTTAGGAGTAGGCAGAATTATTTCTCACTTGCTCTCCATATTCAGGATATTTTTCAAAGAAAATTAACTGCATGTAGAGAGTACGTGCACCCAAATGCACATCTCAGTAGGAATGACCGAGGTGTAGGATATCAGGACATATGGAGAGTATACTGTCACTGCAATTGGTCTGCAGTCCAAGCACCCATTCTGCAAGCCGAGCTGTGAGACATTGATCTGGTAAATTAATTATGGTTAATTACACAGCCCAGTAAATGTTGTTCCTGTCAGATGGTTAAAATTTCCCTATCTGGCATGAAAGTTAAATATTTTTTTAAAAAAAACCCTTACATTTCTATCAATTAATTTACCAGTTTCTACTGATAGAAAATGCTATGGGGGTTTTTGCACAGAGCACTTCTTTCCTATGATCTTTGCTACAGCTTTTTGTCCCCTTTTTAGGAACTGTGCTACATTCAGACATGCAGAGTTTTCATAAAAGAATTTATCAGAACAACAGTAAAGAGAAAAATTGTAGAGACATTTTGTTTAAAATTAGTAAACAGTAGCCAAAGAAGAGATCTTTAGGATACAATTTACACAACTGGAACTGCGTAGCTCCAGAAAACAAAGTTGAATGTAGGTTGGTTGATTTGTTTTCCAGTCTGAAACCACACATTTGGGAGTAGATGAGGAGTGGATTTATGTAACTTTTCTCCAGTTTATGAGAAATAAATTATTATTTAAATGCTAAAAGCTAAATTTCATTAGATTGAAGCAATATTCTCTGTATATTGAATTTGGGAACTTAATTATATTGTAGTGCTTTAAGAAAAATGTTTTTCCTTTTTGAGTCATTTTCTATTGAAAAAAAAATTACCAAAATTATACATAAAGAGGATTTTCTTTCTTTCTTAAATAGCATGTCTGTCTGGATTACTTTTTTGGGCCCTCTGGTAAAGTCAAGTGTTTTTGCAGCTGGTGCACTTGAAGTAATTAAGTGATGGGAATTCATCTCACCAAAAGAAAAATGAAGCCAATTAAGAGAATAAAAAGTTAATTTTAAATGTAATCCTGCACACAGTCAAATGCTAATGTTTTGTAGTGCAGAATCGCTACAACTTGAAAGAGATGCATAGAAATATAATTATATCAGTAAAATTATTTTAATGGGCTTAAAGAGCTATTTCTGCTTTATATTTTTGCTTCTACTCTTTAAAAGAGTAGATGTATTGTTATTCAATAGCAGACTATTATCTTTTTTTTTTTAATGAATGAATGACATGTCTTACGCTGTGCACAAACAAGTAACAAAGCCTGAATTCTTACAATCTCTAATAAAGGAAGTATTCTTATGTTGCAGTGCACATGACAAAAGACTTCATCCTGAGATATTTTTACCAGGAGTTCAGTAATTGAACATGAAAAAACATTTCTTGAGCAACCAAAAAGTGGAATTCATCATGAAAAGATTAAAATGCAAATCAGCTTTCCACCAAGAAGGTACATGAACATGGTACCAACAATTAAGAAAGTTTTTTTAATGTATTCTGGTAATGAAATTTTCTGAAGTACCCAACAAATCTGTTTAATTATTTTAATAAGAGTTAATAAAAATAGAACTCTGATGTTGGGGAAGGATCATGGGCTCTGGATTGGATGGCAGGAACTTTTTGATCTGTTGATATCATTAAGAGAGCAGAGACCAGGGGAGTACATTCTACCTACTGCAAGGATGTATACAAAACTAAGATTTTTAAATATTTGGTTTTACATATGACTGGAGAATTTATAAATGTCAGCTACTCAGTAGATATTTTAAACCCATGTTACCCTGTGGGAGGTTGGTTCTAGAGGAGAACTGCCCATTCTTCCCTTTAGAACAACTAGAAATAAGACCTGGAACATATACATATGTAGTGTGTGTACATGTATGTATATAATGCAATTGCATTTCTTCTTAATCAAACACTGTACATGTAAATTAGAAAGATTTCTTAGGGTTCCTGATATTTTTCTCTAGTTCACCTTCTGATTATGCAAAAACTGTGAGCATATTGAATATGGAAATGTTCTCCTTTTGACAAACAAAAAGGCCTCACAGCATCTGGCAGCACATCTGTGTCCCACTTTCATACAGAGTTTCTTGGTGGCTTTGGACAAACGTCAGTCTAGAATATCCATTATTTCTTAATGTGCAAATTGTTTCAGAGAAGGGTAAAAAGTTCTATATTCAAAATTCTAAAAGGTATGAAGTTTATGAATTCACTTGCGGGATGCTGGCTTTGTGAATTCCCTTGCCAGGTACTGAAAGTACTGCCTGGTCTGCCTGTCCCTGCCCAGCCAGGACTCCCCTCACATGGCCTGAGGTTAAAGACCCCCTGTCAGTGCCCCAGGGCCCTCAGCCCCTGCCTCGCCATGGGCCCTGCTGAACCCAAGTCCTTTCCTGACTTCAGCACATCTCCAAGGAGGTGCCTGAATCCTGGGCTTACCCCAGGGCCCCCAGCTGCCTGCTCCTGGCTGGGATGCTGGGACAGACCCTGAGCTCCCACAGTGTGTTTCCCTGGAAATAGCCATGACTGACCCCTGACAACCTGCTGCTCAGCTGTACAGAGGACGCAAAAAAAAAAAAAAATTCCAAAGATAGCATGGAACTGCTTGCGAAATTTAAATTATAATCATACGTTCTAATTATGTCTTTTAGTCAAGTTAATAGAACAGTTTAAAATATATTCATCTTTGAATGTGTTTTTTTAAAATACACATTCCTGAAATTTCATGTTTGAGTATTCTTTTTTCTTCTTTTTTGTATAGAAAAACGTTGTTGTTTATTTGATATTAAAGAGATACCAGTACTGTCTAACAATGGCTCAAAAATGTGTACCATATTTTAAACAGAATGATTTATTTTTCACTGAGAACATATTTGAATTATTCTTGGTTAAGGTTTTTACTTTCTTCTCAAGCCTGAACTGTCATAGGCTGATTCCTGTAGCTCTAAGTAGCAGCAAGTATCAGATAAACCACAGGTTGTTTAAACTATGTAATTACAATATGGTTTCATAAATGTTCAAGTGATTCTTGGCCACTCTTTATTAAATAATGGATTAAGATTAAAATATGTAAAATTATAATTACTTGACACTAATTTTCACATTTTATTTCCAAAAATTTGGGGTCGGGTTTTATGGTTTATTTTGGGGATTTCTGGGGGGGAGAGAGATGTGAGTGTGGATTTGGTGGGTTTTTTTACTGCAGCTTTTGAGCAGGGAAGATTTCCAATTCATTGTATAAGTATATATAAAAATATATGGTCATAACTGCTATGCATAGGAAAAAAAAACATTTTTACTGGTCTAAATATTGAAGTGAATGGAGTTGGGCTACTTTTTCCAGACATCATTGTATTCTAATAACAGGCCATACAATAGGTGATCAGGTTTCAAGTATATATATCTGAACGAGTTAATTTAAGGAGATGATGGGGAACTTTTATAGATTTGGGGGTATTGGTTTTTTGTTTGTTTTGTGGGGTTTTGTGGGTTTGTAGTTTTATTGCTTTTGTGGTTTTGTTTTTTTATTTTCTTTTAATTCTGGTTTTGATTTGCATTTTCTTCTTTCTGTAATCTCTTTGAGCCAACTCCGTCTGTCTTCTTGCCATCTGATTATTGCAAGACACTTTGATTCTGTAATTAACAGTACTCCTGGTGCAATTATTCATTCTATTAGCCATGCTCTTTGTATGTCTTCTAGGACATATAGATTGCAAAGAGCTTAAACAGTAGAGGGGAAGCTCTGCCTCAGTCATCTGAGTCTAGGCAAGCAGCCTCCACTTAAATGGCTAGTACCTTCAACTTCTTTTAAAGTGAGTCACCACTTCTAGCAATAAGACTTTTCTGAACAGAGCCTTGTAAGACTGGATCACAGCTTGTAGACAAATATGCTATTACAGCCATCAGTCATGTTCCAAGCATGCTTTCTTCTAAAAGTGCCAGATAAATCAATGGATCACTGTAAAGAAAAGTAGAATTTGTCTTTATTTTAGAACAGTTTATTTTCTTCTAAGATGATGTTTTTGAAATCCTCCTCTGCCTTGACCCCTTCACTATTTCTACATTTGTAAGTCTGATATGGATTAATAGTTGTCATGGTCTCATCACAAAAATTATTGTCAAACAGAGACAAGGGTAGAGATTAATTAATCTTTATCCCAATTATTTAGCCTCACCTTCAAACAGTAGTATTAAGTCAGCACTTACTCTTGGGTATCTAGACACAGAAAGCTCTGATTTCAGTGGTATTTCTTCCCAATGAGTGGACTGACAGAAAAAAATATACATTGAGAAAACACATTTAAATTGATTTCATTTCAGCCATTTTTTTGTGCATTAGCCCATTCTTTGGACATTGTTATGATGGTGAAAGTAATAAGACTATTATTATGAAAAAAATTTAAAAAACTAAAGATATTTTCTTAGTGAGTCTTTCAGATCTTTGCTTTATCAGACTTAACTTCAGACAGAAGGTCAAATGCTGGGGGAAATATTCACATTTCATTGGAACTAAAAGGAAAAAAAAGATGAAACCATGTTACAGAATTCCTCAGGGAAGGAGGACATGATCTCTATTTAGAGTGATTCTTTTGAATTACCCTGGCTGAGGCCTGGCTGAGGCCTTGAGGCCTGTGACGCAGTTAAAATTAAGCTACAGAACTTGTGGCGCAGTTAAAATTAGTTGTTAAGGTGTTTGGGATAGGTGATGGGGTTTTAAAGGTTAACAAGTAGAGTTAATAATAGATAGGTGGTAGCCACCTTAAGAAGAAGTTAGACAATGTGTGTTTACATTCTTTTGCGTGCTGTGTGCCAATGGAAAAACTACTGAATTTGTAAACTATCTAGAAATGTATATAAGCAGCCATCTTAGACGAAATAAAGGAGAACGTAGTGATAGCCATACTGGTTGGACTCTGCGTTGCTCGGCACCAACCCTTCTCTATTTATGGGGCCTCCCAGCAAAACCATCCACCACCACCCTCCCCAAAACATCCAAACATTTCCTTTTCAGTGAGTGATCTAGTTCAGAGATATGTCCCAACACTAGGTAAATGTGGGTTCCACTTGGCACACACTTAGCTAAACTCTGCAAATAGCTATCCTTTTTTAATGTAACTGTCTTGTACCTAAAACTCTGTAGGTTGCTTTTCTTCCTCTGATTTCATTACTGAAAGGAAAGATAAAAACTAGGTATGGGCTAAGAATTTTGCTCTGGCTGCAAGGTAGAATTAACCTATCTGCTCAATGAGACTTGCAGTGTCTGGAATTTTACTCTGTTGTAGTTTCAGCTATACAATGTCCTTGAAGAACTGCTCTGACAGCTTTATAAGTAATTATCATTGAGCCTACGGTGTTTTATTGAAAATGAAATTTCTGATCACAATTATCTTCTAAGAACCATTGAAATCAGCAAATTTTGCGTTTGACTGCATTATGTTTTGTGGAAAAGGTGATAAATTCGTGTGCAGTAGAAAACATGCAATTACCATTACTGTTAAGATGCTAATTTGACTTTTCTAAGATACAAAGGCATAATTAATTTTAATGTTTACTGGCTCACATTTATTCTTCTTACATTGTCAATGGAGAATTGTTATACCTCTTTGCAGTATGTTGAATAATAGAATAACAGAATTCTATTAACATAAATATGAGAATTTTTCCAGATGAATGCATTTGAAAAATTATGTCCATTGAATATCGGAGCCACTACGATTTCTCTCTAAGCAAGCTAGGTGATATCAATGAAGAGGGCTTCTTTTCACCTGGACAGTTTATTTAGATGGCAGATTGAGCTTGAGGAGGCACTATGTTAAGAATTCTTACATATTTTGTAATCTTTCCTACTCAAAAGGACTCATTCAGTTGATACACAGAAAAAGCTCTAATTTCTAAAATATGTATCAGCAAACTCTTAAATCGGCCAAACAATGTCAGCAGTGAAGTCACTACATGCTTAGATTTTAAACAAGTGAAGTTTCTTTCCTGCTGTGAAAACAGTATAGGTATATATTCTATGCATACTCTCTGAAGAATGGGGTTTGCTGTTATTTTTAAGCCACAAGATATATATTTGCCTCAGTGTCTTCTTTTAAGTTGAATCAGTGGTCAGAAATACTTCCTGCAGAATCTCAGTTTGAGATTTTTGGTTTGTTCACATTAAGAATGTCCCAGCTGCAGTTACTATGCATGGAGATAAATGGATTCTATAGCTGTCAGCAATAGCATAACATTTTTTAAGCAGAATTTGGATGCTTAAGAATAGATGCTTAATCAGGATGGTTAAGAATTTTTGTGAAACATGGGAAACATCTTGATTTTGACAGAGGTTTTTAGCCTGAATTTTGCTAGGGAGGTTCAGGGCTCACAGTCCACTGATTGGTCTTCTTTTTTGCTAGTCTTTTACTGAAGGTCTTTGGCAAATTTTTTCCCTTTTTTAAAAAAATTGAGTAGAGGCTAAAATGCAGATAGAATTAATGTCTCTTTAACAAATTTTTAAGCTTCCAGAAATAAATATGGACTTAATACTGAATGGACTTACTGTGCCTCAGCAGAGCATTGGGTTCTGAAAAGAAAGTAGCTAAATACAAAAATATGATGATCCAGCTTGTCAGATCCAGTATTTTATGTCTACTCAATACAGAAAAATTATTTTCAGTCCCGTACCCAGGTAGGGGAGGGCTCCATGGATCTGCATTGTGTTTGTCAGGCTCTGTTGAGAGTCAATGAAAGAATGCAGTCTGTGTTGGCTGTACTATTTGTCAATGCAAAGGGAATGTAACCCAGCTACAGGTTTGCACTTTCCCTTTGGAGGATCAAACATAGGCTCAATCTTTTAGATTGGAAAAGACCCCCAAGATGATTGAGTGCAACCATTAACCCAGCACCAATCCATTCATCACTACCCATATCCCCTAGTGCTACACACGTTTTTTGAACACTTCCAGGGGTGGGCAGCCTATTCCATTGTTTGACCAGGACTTCAGTGAAGAAATACCTCTCCTGGCACTTGAGACCATTTTTTCTGGTCCTGTCACTTGTTATCTAGGACTGCCCCCTACCTTGCCACAACCTCCTTTAAGTTAGTTGTAGAGTGGTGTTAAATGTTAACATCAGCATTATATTTTCCACATGTTCTTGCTCACATTTGATTTTTATGGTATTTTTAAAGGAACCTTCTTGTTAAGCAATAGAAGACTTATCACAGTTTAAGAAAGCTAATGGAGAACAACAGTCTATCCTATTTGAGATATAAACCTCATATTGAAATTTCAAATCTTAATGCTTTTTTGGGGTTCAGTCATGGTCACAAATAGTAATTGTTTCTTTGAAGTTAGAATAAAGTGATAGCTATTCCTTTTAAGCATTACATCTGGCATTCTTTTATAATCACTTGCTCCCTGGTTATTTTTGCCCATTTTGAGGGTAAGTGATCAGACACTGATTGGAAGTGGTGAAAAGTAAGCTGACAGATTGAACATCAAAAAGTAGAAAAACTACAACTTTTTTTTAATATTCAGACTAAAACCTAAGTTTTTCACTCATTCGGTAAGCATGTACCTTCATAAATGTTTCAGTTCACTCACTCCCATCACTAGGAGGACTGGGGAGAGTACCAGAAGAGTAAATGTGAGAAAACTCATGGGTTGAGATGAAGAAAATTGATTAGAGAAAGCAAAAGCCCTGTACACGAGCAAAGAAAAATGAGTAATTCGCGGAATCACAGAATCAGTCAGGGACCACAGTGGCTCATCTGGTTCAAGCTCCCTGCTCAAACAGGGTCATCTTAGAGCACATGGCACTGGATTGCATCCAGAAGGTTCTTGAATATCTCCAGGAAGAGAAGCTCTATAGCCTCTCTGGGAAATCTGTTCTAGTTCATGTCACCTTCACAATAAAGTTCATCCTTATGTTCAGGTGGAGCATCCTGTCCATCAGTTTTGCCCATTGCCTCTTGTTTTACTGGTTGGTACCACTGAGAAGAGCCTGGTCCATCATCTGATACCCTCCCTTCAAATACTTACAGACATTGATGAGAACCCTTGGCCAACTTAGTAGCTCTGTGCTGGACCTGGTCCAGGAGCTCCATGTCTCTCTTTTTCACTGAGGAGCCCAGAATTGGACACAGCACTCCAGATGTGCCACACCATGGCTGAGTAGAGGGAAAGGATCACCTGCCACAACCTGCTTTGACCTTCTTGGCTACACAGGGCCCCTCAGGTCCTTCTTCACAGAACTGCTTCCCAGCAGGTCACCCCCAGCCTGTGCTGGTCCATGTGGTTGATCCTCCCCAGGTGCAGGACCCTGCCCTTGCCTTTGTGTATTTTCAGACAGTTTTTCTCTGCAATCCCTCCAATCTACCAAGGTACCTCTGAAGGGTTGCACACCCCCCTGGGGTATTGGCCACTCCTCCCAACTTCATGTCATCAGAGAACTTGCTGAGTAGGCATCTGTCCCTTCATACAAGACATTGATGAGACATTTCCATTGTAAATTAGGAATTCACTTGGCTCAGCTTGCTGGCAGTATTCCTCCTAATGGATTGCAGGATTACTTTGCCCTTCTTGGCCACACTGCTGGCTTATGGACAATGTTTTTTCCACCAAGATCCCCAGGTTCTTCTTCTCAGAACAGGCTAATCTCCCAGCAGATTAGCCCCCATCCTGTGTAGGTCCATTGGGTTATTCTTCCCCAGGTACAGGACCCTACATTTGCCTTTGTGAAATCCAGAACGTTCTTCTCTGCCCATCTCTCTAACATATCAAGGTTCCTCTGAGGGGCTGCCCAGACCTCTCAGATATCAGCCACTCCTCACAATTTTGTCATCCCTGAACTTGCTGAGGAGGCACTCTACTTCCTCATCAAAGTCATTGATGATCAAATTTAGTAATACTGAGCCAAGTATTGAACTCCGGAGGACACCACTAGTGACAGACCTCAAAACTAGACTCCGTACCACTCATCACAATCCCCTGGGATCTGCCATTCAGCCAGTTCCCTGTCCCATCCATCCCATTATCCACTCATCCAACCCACACTTCCTGAATTTGCCAATGAGTATTTCATGAGAGACAGTGGCAAAATCCTTACTGAAGTCAAGGTAGACAATGTCACTGCCAATTCCTTCACCGCTTCCCATTGGCCAGCAAGTATTCAGCCATCCCCAGGAAAGCAGGGCTCCATCATGCCTAACAGTGAATTGAGAAGAAAACTGCCATTATCCCAAATATTCCCACCTTCTTCCTCTTTCCCTCTCTTAATATAGCCTCTCTATAGTTTAAACTATACCAAGTGGTTTATTGATTTACTAATGACATATAATTAATCAGCAATCAGTGACCTATAGATTCAAGACCATTATCTGCAATTCAAAAGGAAAATCACTTACTAGGCTCCTTTGGAATATTTACCCACAATTTCCTCAACTTGTGTTGTTAATCCTGAAAAGCTTTTCTCAGAGGCACACAGACAGTTACTCTCCTTATCTGCACATCCCTTCTGAGGGTGCTCCACCTTTAGACAGAGCTATGCATATCCAAACACCTTATTGATCTCCATGCCAGTGGGAAAGCTCTCCACAAGCTCAGGTTCACGTCCTCTGAGTGTGGGTCTCTAAGTGCCACACCCCACTTTTGTACTGCAGTATTTGGGGTCAGGCACTTCATATCAGTTGATAGTTTGCAGTGTTGGTAGGGAGCAGCAGGTGCTAGTGTTTTTAGCACAAGGTCTCTCCCCACTGTTTAAAAATATTCATGTTTCTTTATGTTAGCTCTTTCCAAGCTGAAGTCTTTGTTTCAAATGATTCTGTGAATCCCCTAACTACTTTTTAATCTGATTGATGGTCATGTCATCTTTCACATGATGAGGGCAAACACCCTCACAAGGAACTTTGAGAGTCCCATTGACACACATTGTGTATATTCAAATTTCTGTCTTAACATCTGTTGTTATTCAGGCCACAGGTGAGCCCTGAGGGCACTCCACACCAGTCTAAATGAATAAGCCAGTTAGAGAGTAATAAAATGTGACATTTTAAGAGCAGAATACTATAAAGAGATAGTTCCAAAAATTTAGCCATTCAGAAATAGTTCAAAGAGTTTTTCATGACAGTTGTTGTGGTACAACTTCTCATACTATATGGAAGATTCCTTCCTCCCACTTTCTATGTCTCAGTTTTGCCTGTGTCATGTTTTTCCATTATGAACTCAACTGTAAGCTAGGTTCCACATCACATGTCCTGTTTTTCATTGTCATCTGTTTTATTTCTTTACATCAGAACAAAGAGGATGTAAAGATTCATTAATTCAGAAAAGTAGTCATTTTCACCTGTTTACAGCCAATGCACACAGATGGAATTGACTACAGGTGAAAATCAGTAAGATATCCAGCCCAAGATATCTACATCATACAGCTTAATGCAGTTGATTCCTCGAAGATGTACATAGTTATTCAAGGTACTCATGTATATATATATGTCCACCTCTTTGAATATGTATAATTAAAAAAAAAGTGAACTGGAATAACAAAACCTCAATTTTTTCAGTGTAATTAATAACTTCCCTGATTTTTATACTTTAGGACAGGGAAATGAGGGAGAAAAGAAAAAGGGATAAAAACCATAATGAGTTATTTTTTTGAAGTCAAAATTACATGTGCTATAGTACTTATGATTTCAATTTCAGTTGGAAGAGGAACAGATGGGAGACTGTCCAAAGGATCTGGACAAAGCATAGATGTAGCTAGAAAGGGAAAGTTCACAAGAATGGTATTTAACAAAATGGTTATGGAGAGAAAGAACAATGGAGGAGACAGACCCTTTGGGACACTGTTATGAAGGAAATCTGGCATTAGAAGATGCCCAATGTGATGTTGTAAATATGACCATTTCTACAAAAAAGAAATAAAAATCCTTACACAAGTGGAAAGGAGAAACCTAAGACATTATGTTTCCTTCACAGGAAATAAGGCATATGGTTATCTTGAGCATTATGCAGCTCTGCTTTTAATGACTGGCTGCCAAAATTAACAAAGCTTTTCCTGAAATGCTAAGATTAACATGCAGAACATGCTGGTAAGGCTGACTCTTGACCTGCAGCTTCTTCCTTGTAAGCAGGGTTTGTTTTTTTCTCCCACAGGAACTGCAGATATAAAACTGTAATAAAGAAAATCACTCAGCTAAAGAGTAAATTGCTTTTTTGAAAAGTGAAGGTTTACAGAATAAAATTTGTAGCAGAAATGCACTGCTTTTTTCTACTACCCTCAGTCATATTTTTTAAGCAAATTAAAATGTATGCTTTTACAATAACTGTTTAACAAAACATTGTTGCACATGAAACAATATTCTAATCATTTTAGAGCAATAACAATATCTGGTTTGTATATATTTGTTAAATTGCAATAGCAACATATCTGTTTTACTAAATATAAAGATGACTAAACTGTTTTAATTTTATCTTTGAATTACATAAACTGATTTCAAGTTAGGAAATCTCTGAATCATCTTCTGAGTTTAGGACTAACAACTTTCTTTTTAGCTTAATTTAGCATGTTAATTTCTATGCTTCACGTAAACTGAAAAGAACTAAAGAGATCAAATTATCGATCCAGCAGATGAGACTGTAGAATTTATGGTAAAGTTACTAGAACTTTACTCTCATTATTTAGAAGAGGTTCTATAATTCATTAAAAACTATCAAATTAATTTTGCTATTAGAATGTAAATAAATAATATGTATTTATTTGTACATGTCTAATGTTCACTTAAATTGTTAATGTTTGCCATAAATGTTGCAAACCCTGTGCTTTCTAGAGAAATTCACAGAATAGTCTCTTGATGCTGTTCCTTCTAAGTACATATTTTATGTAATGATGTAGGTCTACATACAACAAATGTTCTTGAAACATTTTCAATCAGTTGTTGCTTTCAAAACTGCTTTTCATTAGCTTTAATGGGGTTTACAGAGTCAGAATTTCTGAAAATTAAGTTTTTCAGGTAAAAATACAGAAACATTGATCCTGGAACCTTACTGGCCGAAGAAGGTTTAGAAAATTAACTTTAGTAAGATAGATTCATTATTCTACCATCTGTATTCTCCGTATTCAAAGTTCAAGAGTTCAGCATATCAATTCAGTCTTTGAATAGCCTCCCTGTGCCTTCAAAGGGATCTGACAGGTAGAAATGTGTTTAATGGAAGTGCTCACTGTCTTGATGATAAGTAACTATGTCTTGATGGTAAATTAACCCAAGATCAAATAAGAAATAGATTTCGGTAGAACCCATGTGTTCTCACTTAAAACTATACTGAAGTAATTTCATGGCAGTCTGCTGTGTAGGTGCACACCAAGTGAAGCAAAATGAACAGGAGTTAAATGCAGCAATTTTTTCATGTTCCTTTTTTCCATAAATTTCAAAGCAAATACCCCTGTAATTAGCATTACCTGGTAGAGGCTTTCACTGTCTTTCCTAAATGGAACAGAACAAGACTATAAAGTATGAAATACCCTGGTGTGTGGCCTTGATTAATCACCACTTAAATTCACTTCCTACGGATACTGTTAAAATTTGTGGTCTTTGTACTGTACTGTACAACTTCCCCCTATTCAACCAGGCCTTTTATTCCAGGATAACATTCTTACATTGTTTTTTATGTGTAAATCACAGGTCTACTTAATTTCTCTGGATGTTCAGAGTTTTCTGGTCAAACAGCTTACAACAATTACTTTACAGAAGCCTTCTGAACCACATTTTGGCATATTCACAATTTCAAGGCCAAAAAGGAAAATTATCTGTGTCTATTGCAGAACAGTCAGTCATAGATGTTAATAATTACAGCATTATGCCTTTACTTTTTGTACTATATTTAATCTGTGGTTTAAATGTTTGCCAGTGTAAATTCTGCAGCATAACCTGGGTGAGATGTTCCAGTGTTTAATAACTCTCAAAGTAAAAGAAAACTGTAATTTGGTCATGCTTGACCCCATTTCAGGTTTAGAATTCACATTTGTTGGAGAAAAAAAAAAAAAAAAAAAGATTTTAGCTATTAGAAATGCATAAACCATAGTTTTACCAAACTTCTTGACCACATTCCAGATATTTCCCTAGCTTCCTACTGAGTGCAAGGCTGAGTATTTGCATGTAAAATTGATTGTACTGTTGTACTGGCATAAACATTTTTATTACCAATTTAGTCTTCCCATTTTTGTTGATCATAGTGATTAATGATAAAAAAGCCACACTGAGCAGTATGATGAGAGAAAAAGATGTGTAATTTGTGATGTGCATGTGAAATATCCCAGGTGGAAGCTAAAACTTCTTGCCAAAAGCAGCTCAATCTAATGACAAAATTGTGCTGGAGTGCTGAATTAACAAGAATGTAATCTATTTAGTGCTGTCACTGCAAAGTAGTAAAACATTAGGCTCCAATTCAGCCTCCATAGACTTTCATCATGAGACAAATTGTAGATGTAGTGTATTATTTTTAGCACACTTCTCAATTGTTCCACCACTGGTTTAAAAACTGGTGCCACAAATGGGTATGCTGTCTCAATTGTGCTGTCCTACTTGAGTTTACACTTCAATGGGTTGACTTTTTTTTAAGCCACTGCATCATGTTATAAACTCATTTTTGGCTGCAGTGTTGTTGTCTTTCTTTAAGGCTTTGAACAATTTAGGTGTTTTAAAATATAATTTTCCATTTTAGATTCTTTTGGCTTTCTTCTTATTAATGGCTGTTAGACACTAGAGTGTTTTGGATAAAATCTGCAAGATTCCAAGTGTTTGGTATAAAGTAAGCACTATGGGTATAAAGTAATCTCTATCACTAATCCAAATCTTTATCACTAATCCAAAATTATCACTGGTTTAAAGATAATGGGTCATTTTTATAGTTTCCTGAGTGTCATCAGAACAGTTTATAAATGAGTGACAATGGAATCACTTTGGTTACATTTTTTAGAAAACCTTTGAAGTAAGAAACACTTCAGTTATAAATCACGTCCTTTTGATTTATTGGTAAGTCCAACAACCATTTCAGCCTGCTTCTGATTATGATATATCAAGAAAAATGAAGGAGTGGTTATTGGATCTTCTACCATATTGACGGTAGCTTGCTCTCTTAGAGTGAGGAAAAAATTACCATTGAAAGAGAGCCCATAAAATTTATGAGCAAGTAGAGTATTTCACCCAAGGACTGTGGATCTATATAGACTGCTAGTATGTTCTCCCTTCAAAGCTTTATGAACTTTGCTGACAGAGAGAAAAATCATCTATCCACTCTTATTGTCTTGCTTAACTAACCTGATCTCCTTCTATATCAAGATGACCCACTTAGTAGACAAGGGAAAGGCTCTGGGTGTGTCTATCTGAACTTTATTAAAGCCTTTGACACCATTTTGCACAGCATCTTTTGCGATGGGCTCATGCCTTGTACACATGCACTGCTCATTGGGTAAAAACTGGCTGGATAACTGAGCCCAGAGAGGGGTGGCGAAGGAAGTTACATCCAGCTGGTGGCTGATCACAAGTGGTGTCTCCCAGGGCTCAGTACTGTTTAGTGTCTTTATCAATGATATAGACAAGGAGATTGAGTGCATCCTCTGTCAATTTGTAGACAACACCAAGTTGGGCGGGAGTGTTGGTCTGTTGGGGGACAGGGAGATTCTTCAAAGGGATGTGGACCAGCTGGATTGCTGGGCCAAAGCCTGTGGTGTGAGGTTCAATAAGGTGAAGTGCTGTGTCCTGCACTTGATCATAACAACCCCCTGCAGTGCTGCAGGCTGGGGGAAGAGTGGCTGGAAAACTGCCAGTCAAAGGACCTGGGGATGCTGGTGGGCAGTGAATTGGTTTTGGCTGAGATAGAGTTAATATTCTTCACAGTGGAACTAGAAATTCTTCTAGTATGGGGCTGTGTTTTGGATTTGGGCATGTGAAAAATGCCACTGGTTAATGACTCAAACAATCGACCTCTTAACCACCCAGGTGCAGAGGGTGAGCACTCATCACCTCAGGCTACAGCTGGGTTTTGAATGAGAGAAGAAAAGCCTAAGGAAAGAGGCAAACCCTGTACTGCCTCTTTGACCTTTCACAAGTGACCTCAGCTGCAGTAACTCCCTTGCCAGGAAGTACTGGGACATTTGCAGTGTATCTTGAACGTATTCATCTCTGCTTATGGGCCATAATGGACCATAATTGACTCAACTGCACTGACCTAATAGGCAGCTGTAATGACTTAGAAATTGTCAAAGACACATAAAGTGTCCGGTGATCCACGGTGTTACATCATTTAGTGTGAAACTCCCTGCCCCAGTGGAGATGAGTCAATATAACCCAGGGAACTTTGCTGTTTTGATGGCTTTTCTCCACCCTGATGGATTGACACAGTGACCAACTTTGACCAACAGACATTGAAAATTGCAGCAATCACATCTTGTCATGGAGATTATGCACCTTTCTACTTTTATTCCTTTTTTCTTTTCTCTATTTCTTTCGATTTCTCTCTACCTCACATTTACTGTTAAATAAAAATCCATACTATTGATTTCAACATATGGTCTTGTTTACACCTTAATTTCAGGCAGAGGTCTCTCTAATAATTTTAATAACTGAATCTTAAAAGGACTGAAAAGAGTGTAAATGATAGAGATTTTTTATTATTGGTGAGCAGCAGTCACACAATGTCAAAGTCTTTTCTGCTTTTTATATTGCCACACTGGCAAGAAGGAAGGGAGTGAGTAGGAAGTTGGTCTTCCCTGGGGTCATAATCAAGAAAATAGACCCTAACAGGCCGAAGGGATATATAGGCAGGGGGAATAAGGAAGAAGGTGGAGATGTTTGGAATCATGCATGACAGAGCCCTGCTGGCTGTAAACCATGCCAGTTGATGGAAAGTAGTGAATGAAGGCCTTGTTTTGCTTTGTTTGTGTGTGTGGATTTTGCTTTACCTAATTAACTGTCTTCATATTGACCCAAGAGTTTTCTAACTTTTAGCCTTCCAATTGTCTTGCCCATCCCGCTAGGAGGGGGTGAGCAAGTCTGTGTGGTGCTTGGTTGCTGGCTGGAGTTAAACCACGACAGATAGTTGAACATGAGCCAGCCCAGGTGTTCAAGAAGGCCAATGATATCATGGCCTGTATCAGAAAAGAGAATCCAGCAGAAGCAGAGAAATTATTTTCTGCCTGTACTTGGCCCTGGTGAGACCACACCTTGAAACTTGTGTTCATTTAGGCCCCTCACTACAAGAAAGAGTGAGGTGCTGGAGGATGTCCAGTGAAGGACAGCAAAGCTCATGAAGGGTCTGGAGCACAAGTCCTACAAGCAGCTGCTGAGAGAGCTGGGGTTGTTCAGCCTGGAGAAAAGGAGGCTCAGAGAGGACCTTATTGCTCTCCTCAACACCCTGAAAAGAGGATGTAGCCATGTGACAATCAGGCTCTTCTACCAAGCAACAATTGACAAGACAAGAAAAAATGGCTTCAAGTTGCACTAGGGAGGTTTATATTGAATATTAGGAAAAAAATCTTCACTGAAAGGATTGTCAGTCTCTGAAACAAGCTGACCAGGAGAGTGGTGGGGGGTCACCATCCCTGGGGATACTTAGGAGATTGATAGAAGTGGCAGTTAGGGACACGGTTTAGCTGTGGACTTGGCAGTACTGGGTTAATGGCTGGATGCAACCATCTTAAATATCTTTTCCAATCTAAACCATTCTATGATTATTTTTCTACATGTGCAGTTGCTTTTTTTAATCTTAGAATTTCAACTAAATTCACTGAGAGTAATTAAAATAGGCCAAATTAATTAGGCATTTCAGTAGAAGATCAAGGTAAGACATGAATTTCAGGTCCTAGACACAGAACAACCATACCTTTCAATATCTTAATTACAAATTCTTATGTTATATATCATATTTGGTGGCACACACATGTGTATCACAATGCAGATTGGCATACATATTCATATGTGATAATTCCTACACAGTGCCAGATTTCTTTTCTTAAAGTGTACTTTTTGAAGTGTATCCATTCAAATGACATAAGCATTTTCTCTTTCCCAGCTGAGAAACATAAGCATGTTTTTGAGAAATGGAAGGTTTCTTTGTATCTGTTTATTTCTTGTCAAATCTATTGACAATCTGGATACTTATATTGTCAGACATTCAGATTATGGACTTCAGGATGAAAATAAAAGTGTTAGTTTGTAAATAGAAAAGATCTGCTGTGTTGGGAAAGTACTAACAACTAAAGATACTAAAATGTCATTGTTATATCACTACTAGTTTGTTTGCACTGTAAATAAGCACATCCATGGATATATGGCATTATATACTAAATAATATTCTGCTTTCTCTTATTTTTTTCCAGTATTCTATCAAGATGTCTGGTAGAAAAAAAATTATAGAATTTTAGCAACAAAAGATGTTAGATCTATTTTAGAAAGAGGTATTTTTTTCTGTATCCAGATTTTTACATTAAAGCAAGACAGTATCAGAGAAATGAATGTTTAGCAAGTGAGTTATACTTGTTACTAAGAAGCAAAACAGCAACAGGCAAAAAAATCCAACAGTAAATAATCACTAGATACAAAACTGCTAGATCTCACAAACCCCTCCCCACGGGAACAAAGGGAAACTTAAAATGGCAGATGCCATGGGGAACCATATGTAGGGAGGCAAAGGGAAAAGGGCATCAGCCTTGCCCCCTCACTTACCCCTCTGGCAGCAGCAGCTCTGGTGACAAAGGCGGCTGGAACACTCTGGTGGCTGGGACTTGACTGAGGGCTAGAACTCATGAAGATACTTTACCTTTCTCTTGGCAGGACATGGCAAGACAAGGAAAGGAAAGGAAAGGCAAAGCAGCTGGGCTGGAAAGACTTGGTGCCATCTCTCCTTGCTGGAGAACTGTAGCACTTGGACATGGAGCAGGCACTCCATTGTTCCAGGCATGGGGCCACGGCTTCAGGCAGGTACTCCTGGAATCTGCCTTGAGTCAGTCCAAGATGCAAGGGAGAAACAAAGGAAAAAACCCAAAATACATGAAGTCTCTGCCTTGAGATAGAGACAGCAGGCAAAAGAGAACTTGGCTTGGGTATTTCGACTTTTGAACACAACTGACAAACCTGGGCCCTGGTGTTTCCTTATCCAGCCATAGGGCCAGCTCTTAAAGAGACAGTAACGATTCTGGGCACAGGTAGATATGGAATACAATAACATTTTGCATTACCCAGGACAGGGACCTTGAAGATTATCTAGTTCCAAAGCCCCTTCTCTGGGTGGGGAAACCGTCATCTAGACCAGGCCTTGAAGACCTCCAGGGATGAGGCGTATGCAACTTCCTTGGACAGCCTGTTCCAGTGCCTCACCACCCTAACAGTAAAGAATTTTTTTTCCTGATGTCTGATTGAGGCATTTTCCTCTTTCAATTTAAACCCATTGCAAATGCTCTTGTAAACCGTCTTTCCCCATCTTTCCTGTAAGTTCCCTGCAGGAGCTGGAAGGCTGCAATTAGGTCACCTTGAACTGCTTTCTTTTCAAGGCTGAACAATCCCAACTCTCCCAGTTTTTCCACATAGGAGAGGTTCTCCATTCCTCTGACCAACTTGGTGGCACTTCTCTGGATTCACTCCAGAAGATTAATGTCTTTCCTATGTTGGGGAAACATGACAGAAAACTTGAGCAGTTTTCTAGCATTATGTAACACTGTGATATCTAATTCCATCTCATTGTATTTCCCTTATTTTTGCTTTTTTCCCCCCCAAAATCCCATGCCTTAAGAGTGTATTTAATATTCTCTCTTTTCTTTCCTTTCTGGTAGACTATTGAAATAATGATATATGAAACAAGACAATGAGGCATACAATTTGTTTTAAAAGCTATTATGGGATACAGTTTGTAGTTTATTGTCAATATTATGTGTCAGTACTTAAAATTTCCACTGACATGTAACTTCTGAGGGAATAAACAAGTTCTGGTTGGAGACACAGCATAAAAATGTCAGAGAGCCTTAACTAGTGCAAATAACTGGGCATATTGTCAGCTTTTTAAATTCTTCAATACATCAGTCATGACTCCATCTGAAGTATTTGACACTAAAGCACTTAGCTGATTTAAAACTATCGTAAGAACCACCTGAAAGGAATCCTAACTTTCTGCCTTCCTATGGTCTCTGTTTAACAGCTGATACAACATTATCAAAATTATTAGAGAGATGCCTCTGGCCCAATTGAAGTGCAAATGTGAACATATGCCAAAGCCAGTAGTGTGGATCATTTAATTGTAAATGTGAGGTAGAGACAGAAATAGGAAAAGGGAGAGGTCTTCCTTTATTCCATTTTCAAAAATGATACTTTGATTTCCCCCTTTCCAATGAGTGAGAACTTCATTGTACTGCCATGACTTCTCAAATAATATGGATAGTGGTTTAGCCCACAGGATCCACAGGTGCATCTCATCAAATCCCATGGACTTGTGTACCTTGACGTTCCTTAGATGTTCTCAAAGTTGATTTTCTCCTGCAGTGGTTTTCTGTCCATTTTCCCAGTACCTGCCTTTGCCTTCTGTGATTAAGGTAGTATGACTCCACTTGCCAGTGAAGACTGAGGAATAAAAGTCATAAAGTCCATGTCCAGGTAAGCAGGTCTCCTTTTTTCTTCTGTACAGGGCTCATGTTTTTCTCAATCCTCTGTTTATAACTGATGTACCTACAGAAGTGTTTTTTGTTGCTGGACAGGTTTGATTCTACCAAGGCTTTAGCTTTCCTAACCGGGTCAGGTAAATTTTCTGTATTCCACCCAGGCTGCCTATCTTCGCTTCCGCCCTCTGTATGCTTTTTTTTTTTTGGTGTGTGTTAGAGTTTATCCAGGAACTTGTTCATTCACACAGACCTCCTGGCATTTTTGCCTGATTTCCTCAATGCGTCCTTGGGATGCATTCCCCTGAACTTGGAGCAGGCGATCCTTGAATATCAACCAGCTTTCTGGTTTACCTCTTCCCTCCAGGTGTTTATCCCACAGTACTCTACCAAGCAGATCCTTGAAGAGGTCCAAGTCTGCTCTCCTAAAATACAGGATAGTAAGGTCACTGTGCATCCTCCCTCCCACCTTAAGGATTTTAAACTCCACCGTTTCATGGTCACTGCAGCCCAGGCAGCCAAATACCTGTGCAAAATAAGCAAAGCTGAAGAGAAGTGCTGAGTAAATAATGGATTTTTCAGTTCACTGGAGGGTCTCAAAAGAGCAACAAAATGTTTCCAGCAACATTTTAAAAGGATTTTTCTCTAAAATTAGGGTGAAAGAGAAAGTAAAAGAAAAAACAATTAACCAAAACCCATTTTTTTTAATATAAAACTGGTTTCCTTAGATTCTGAATTATTTTAAACTTTTAAAATAGAATGAAAGTTCCCGCCAAATAAAATTGCTTTTTGCATAATATAAAACTAGGCTCTTCAATAATTTGGTGGAAGGGATTATATTTTTGATAAATAAATGGGATACTGTCTAAAATATATATATACTCATACAAGATATATCACCTAAAGGTTTTTAAGAATGATACCAAATAAATACAACAATGATAAATGAGAAATTATTCTATTCTGCATAATTTATCATGATAAATTCATTACTTCATTACCTGAATGTACTTCTTTGGTCTAAATATGCAACAAAATACTTAGCCATATATTAAGTAAATGTTATATCCATTTGTGCTCATTGCATTCTGAGGCCTGAGACACAATCCAAACAGTAAAATAATTTTCCAGTGACTGAACTTCCAACTGTGATTTGTGGTTTTGGTATTAAGCACCAACCATTCTTTTTGCATCCAGATTCTTTGATACGTTGTATTGATTTAGGAATAACTTGTTTCTGGTTTTATATGTTTAAACTCATCTGTTCTTTAACTCTTAGTTCTAAGTGGTATCTTGAGCCTTTCTACTGTGAGGTCCTCACAAAACCAATTGAAAGAAGAGATACTTCACAGTATCAAGTAGCAACAAAGAACTCTCAAACTACTTTAGCAGTAGCTCTACTTTTACTGTCTTTCATTTAGTTCTAATGGGATTGGTCCACTTTCATGAGTCAACAATCAATCTAAGTCATGAAATCAGAAGACCATTGCTTGAATTATGGTACAACAGCAATATATTCCTATCGATTTTCAAGAAGATCCACCCAAAGTATACATGTTCATATTTCTTAATGTTAAAAAGTTTATAAAATAAAATTTAAATTAATATTCTCTAAATTTATGTTTCAAGTTCAGATTTTATTTTGAAGAAAAGGAAGTTCTGAAGGAAAAACTATGCTAGATTTCACAGAAGTAGTATCATGCATTTTTGTATGCTCATTTATTTTTCATGTCGTGTTCTTCTGTTGTAGCCAAGTTGCAACCTGGAAAGCATTTATCTGAATCTTGTAACTTCACCAGCTGTCCAGAGATGACTCACTGTTGTTTATCAAGGGAAGAAAAGAAACACAGTGAAAGGTAACTCTAATGGTATGCTTTATTTAAGAATTCAGGCTCATTGACATTTTCTCATGAGGAAATTTAGTAACATTGCCATGTGCTGAAGTTCCTTTGATTTAATAATAATTAATTTTTTTTCCCATAAAACCCACCTCATCATTGTATCTCTCTTGACCATAAACTGTAACTTGCTTTTCAAATTTCACTGCTTCCAGCATGATGATGACCTACCAGAAACTGGAAAGGAGTACATCAATGTTACAATATGCCTCTGAGATTTCTTTTTTACGGTCTATTTGACCACCTTATACTTTCTCTATAATTTCTCCTTCAGAATTCCAAAAGCAAGCCTTACTGTAAGGTCGCAAGAGACCTTTTGTGGAGCAAATGAGCAGGGCTGTAAGAAAATCAAGGACTTTGTTGCCATGTGTTTCTGCTTGTATTGAACTGCCCTGAGCTTTACTTTTGAATACACTCCATTAAATGTGCCAGACCTTACCACAAAACTCCAAAACTATTTAAACTCTGGCTTCTCAGGCATTTGTGCATGAGGACAGCGGGCGATATTCTGTCTTAGGGAGAATTATGCTCCCCCTTAACTTATTCTTATATCTCTGAAAATACTGCAAGGGCTATGAAGTCCCTTTGGATATGTTGATTGGGGTGATCAGTTTGTAGTAATGTTTATGCAGCATTGCAGGATGTTTTGTTGATACGATTATGCCTATTCAGTTGTCTCTTGGGTCCTATTAACAAAGGATGCTACAAAGAAGCCAGCCAAAATAAGTGATATATTAGTTCCTCACTAACCTTGAGGTTAAATTCTAAGAGCTGCTGGTGTTCAATTCAATAATGAATAACAAGGGCTCCTCTTTCATTGTTGCAGCTGCAGAAAGAACAAAGCAGATTGGCGGAGAACAATAAAGTATCTATTGAACTGTGAAAAACTTAGTCGATTTATCATCTGACACTTTACAAATCGATACTTTTTGTGCTTTTGCTAAATTTCTAAAATAATCTTTTTTTCCATAGGTTTTTATTATTATACATGTTTATAGATATGAAATATACCTGGTTTTGATTTGGTATATTTTCTTAGTTTTTCAAACATATTGCCCATAGTGCAAGTGGTGAGGAAGAAGGGAAGACATTCACATGGAAGTTTTTTTTTTTAAATTAAAGTGTACTTCATTAGCAAAAGCTTAATTTCTCTTCAATTACAAGAAATAAAAGAAAGAAAATCTCACAAACACACCTTACAGATCAAATGCACAAATTCTTCAAAGTTTTTTCCATAATTTTGTCTACTGGAATTTAATTTCAGTTGTTTCCTTTGTTTTGTTATCTGCATTTCTGAAGTAGTCAAAGCTGTGAGTGTCAAAAAGGTAATTTAACTAACAAAGCAGAAAGATGAATATTTATTTCTGTGGGACACCCTAACCCCTCTTCTCCCCACCTGCCAATGCCAAAAGCCTCAGTAACATTATTGGGAAAAACAAACCAAGCAACCAACCAACCAACCAACCAACAAACCAAAGCTTCTCCCTTGCCCCCTAAAAAAACCAAAAAAACCCAAACCAACAAAGCCCTCACTTCAAAAAACCCAACCCAACCCAAACTCTTTAGAAAAATTAGGTACTTTCATGCAGTATCAGTTCCTTGAGGCTTTCCAGTTTCTAGGTGCTGCTAGATGAAGAAAGTGTCCCAATTCTAGACCATCTTGCTTTATATAACCCTTCCTTATGAGAAATAAGAGACAGTTATTTTGGTAAGCAATCAATCTCTTTTTAAATGAAAGGATGCAATGTAGAAAAAGTCCTCTACAGCTACATACTTACATCAAGTATCAGCCTAACTAGAGCAGGCGACATTTTTGAAAGCTCTTTTGCTTCATAACTTTCAAGGAAGGTTTCAGAATATTAAAAAGAGCTGATGAATTGGTTGTCAGACAGTCAGAATCCTTGCATTTGTCAGAGAGGAGAGACTGCATAACACAGAGCTCTCAATACTGAAGTAGATTTTATTAGCCTGGTCAGCTGCCTCTTAGCACTTCAGGGTAGAACAGCCTAGTGGAAGGAGTGAGTAAAGAAAGAAAGGCACATGGTAGGACCCTTTATTAGAAAACAAGAATTCTTTTAATGTACAGTGTAGCAATGTGGGATTTTGATGGTGGTTGCTGCTACTCATTTCCCAATAAACATCTCTTTTGGAAAGGCCACTTGGGTAGGCATTCAGGCAAAGCAGTCATGTCCACACACCACACACACCACGGCTAGCTCAGCAAAGAGAGGCAAGAAGGCCTTTTGTGTGATAAATTCCAACAAAAGTTTATTCCAACAGCCAAAGGGAATCAGGGACAAAAGACCCAGACCATGTGGTGCTCCGTGGTTAAGTAAGGGGTCAGGAACCAATGGTCTGAGGGCACAGGGCTGGTACAAAGTACAGGGCAAAGGGCAGTGCCCTATAGGGGGCACAGGCGTAGGCCACCAGGGATACCACAACCAATGGGGAAACAGGAAAAAGAGAAAGCAGGAGAATTAGGGACATATGGCAAAGCAAAACTGGGGTACATCACATAGTGTTGCAAGGCACCATGGGGGAAGCCTTTTCCTTCAGACTAGGTGGAGACTCTGGTATATTCTTCCAGGGCAAGGCACTGGGGATTCCCCTGAGGGGTTCAAAGGTTTCTGCAGTACAGTACTACAAAAAAATTCAAATCAGCAGGAATTAACAGTACTGACTTAATTTTTCATGAACTACTCTCAAAAGGTTTAATCTAAATATTTTTTTTAAATGTAAAAGGTCACTGTCAATATTCACAATTCTATTAAATTATCCTCTATATTTTTAATTTCTTCCTTTTCAGTGCCAAACTACCAACCACAAACACTATTTCAAGTCTGAGTTTCAGGAGATGTTGGTACCCACTTTTTTTTCTGAGAAGTGTAAACCATTTAAAATTTTTACCTATTCTGAGCCTATTTTTTTATGATAAGCATTTTGCTTTCAACTTCCTTGACCTGACACTGGCCAGTAAGGCAGCTTTTTTAGATCTGCTTTTTTTAATTTCCTTTGTAGATTTGATTGGCTAGCCCCTCATTATTTCCTTATCCATTTAACTGTAATTTTAGGTTCTGATTTTGCCCTTTTTAAGTGCAGACTCCTAACAATTGATGTAAAATTATGTAAACTTTGACTTGGACTACTGATATTACTTGAAGCCTTAGAGTACCCTTAATGGATTTGGAATGAGACCTGCATAATTTGGATCTATGTGTCTCACAAACACAGGATATGAGTGGGTGTCTGCCTTTCAGAAACACCTGCAGTACAATTGATATATACACAGAAGCTCATCACTAACCCTTTTTTCCATAAGTATTTTTCCTTTCCCTTCTTTTCTTCCATCAGTTACAAGACTAGACAGACTTCTTCTGCAGATTCCTTCACTGTATCCTGCTTTAAATATCTACATACAGTATTTCACCTTAAAAACATGCTTACAAAATTAATTATTGTAAAAATATGTAAAGATAAGACAGGCTCAGTTCACTGAATGTGTTTCAAGCACATTGAAAGTGATTTGAAATTATGTTTGAAAACACACCAATTTGTTTTTAAGAGATTAAATTCCCAGTTTATGGTAGCATTCACACAGAGCTGATTAAAAAAACACAGCAAGAAAAAACAAACAAACCAAAAATCCTGAACAAACCAACAAAAAACCCAAACCCCAACAATCCCTCCTGCCCCCAAAAAACCAACCAACCAACCTACCACAAAATAACAAGGGATGTAATTTGCTCTGCTTTAACACATAAAATCCTGGAAGAGAAACATTTGCTTCATGACAGAAAACAATTTTCCTTTACTCATATTTTTCTGTGTTAATGGTTCTTTCCTTATGCATTTCTATACTGACTACTATTTGATTGGACTTTACATCACTGCAAAGAATTCTTCTGTTTTTTTCCTCCCACTCAGTTCTTTCTTTGGCTTCTAATTCTATTTTTATTATCACTTCTTATTTTGAGCCTTGGCTGCCCTCCCTTTCAACGTTTTCTGCAGACTCAGTGTTGTCAGAATCTGATAAATTGGTATTTCTATTTGGAACATATTCCATATCTTCTCAATCTCTAATCCATCTGCTTACAACAGTGATTTTTGACAGCTCTGTTGCACTGGTGTTTTTGTCAATATTATTTAACTATAACTGTTGACTGGACTGTTTCTCTGCTTCACAGCTTTTGTTATTTTATGACTGTTTTAAGCACTTAAAATTGTCATTCCCGAAGTGTACAATTTAAAGTGGAATGTGAAATTTATTTCCTATAACAAAAGCAAATATATTAACACTAACTGATATTGATGCTATTTACATTTCAGTATTGATGTCCCATAATATGGAACCAATCAACATTAAACCAGAATTTCAAATTTCTAAAATGAAAAAACAGAATAAATTCACTGTCATTCCAGTGAGGTTTTAGCTATGTAAACTGCTGGAATTTTTCTCTAATGCAGAGTGTAATGGTTTCAATCTTCAAATAAGATTTTAATTTGAATTCAGTCCCATATTTTACCATTATAATCATATAAAATCTGTGGAACTGCATAAGCAAAAATAACAGCATAACAGAAAACACAGGATTCCTGTCTACAGAATGGCAAAAAAACCTGCATAACAGTGCAACACTTCTAAAGAGCAGATGTATTTCAGTTAGGGTTCCCTTGAAAAAATGTTTCAAGAGGAAGGAGGACGTTCTAGGATTGGACGTGATGGCCATTTTACTCTGACCTGTTTCCAGATACCTAAGGAGCCAGATACAGAACAATACAGTGAAATTACTGGTAAGTATTACCTGCTTCATTATTTCTAAATCCTTCTACTTTGTAACATATTTGTAAATTCTAGAGGATTTTTTAAGCCCTGAAAATAAAAATATGTCAGTCTATTAGAAATTTTTATGTTTCCTTTAGAGCTAAATGTAATTCTTTCATTTATTCTTGGACAAAAAGAAGTCACACTTTCTTACTTCTGAATTTTTATCTTTTACTAAATTGCATAATTTTGGTTTTTCTGCTTCAGTAAAATGTAATTGTAATCTGTTATTCAGATTAATAAATTGCTTTTCCACAAACAGAACTACAGACTTTAATCTTGTCTTCCTGTTTTTGATTGTCCTTCAAAACTTTTAGCCTTAATCTAACACCTAGGAAAGTAACTTTCCCAATTTTATTCCCCCACTGAGTAGTTTGTCCATATTTATTACAGAGACTCATCTGACAGATTTCTCTAACCTTGGGTCCAGGGATGTCTGGATCATTGCCAATTTCACCCTTGATGAATTCAGTTCTATATTTATTTTGCTTTAAAAATCAAATCTTTAGTTTGATGCATGAAAATATTTTCTCTGTCTAACCTTTCATTACAAGTGAAAAAGCGTCAAGTTTCTTTTCTCCTTCTTGGTCGCCTAAAAAAACTTTGAAGTACCTTTTGGATTGTGATAGAATTCTGTGTTTCTTTTTTTTTTTCTTAGAGCTACCACACACTTTTCATTGAGGCTAATTTGTTGTCTAGAGAAAGAAGTTATAAACTACTCATACTTTTTGTTCTGGCATTCATGAGAAAACACAATCATCCACAGGGAAGGGTGGCAGGGCCTGTTTAGAACACAGGTGAAAGACAGTTTTTAAAATGTTGAGAAATAATTGGAAAACATATCCATATTTTGGAGATTTATATTTCGGTAGTAATTATCACTCTGTATTAGAGTAATCCAAATGGGATAGAACATAATTGTGATAGGAACATGAAGATATAGTAGCAGACTTCTTAAATGCAGAAGACGGCAACATTTTAATCATCCTGAAATAGCCCAACTTGAATTCAAACAAGGAAAAAAGAAGTGCTTAATGAAATTTAATGTTGAATTTAGACTTTGTATGAGATGTCAAAGAAACTCCCCATAATTTCATTATTATAATTATTTGATTAATCTACTGCAATATTACTTTAAAGCTGTATTGACTATTTCTACTATATATGAAATATCAGTACTAGCATATTATATTTTTCAAGCATCCAGAGGCTCAGCATTATTTTGGCTGTAAATGCCGTGATAATAAATAAGTTTGATGCAAAAGTACAGGGAAAAAATATTCACTTCCAGACATTAAAACTTGCTAAAAAGGAAGTTCAGCCTGATGAAGCATGTTCAGTGACAGGGTTCCAGAGAACTATTTGAATACTTCTGTCTCTACTTACTTTAACGAGTACCATGACTACGAGGAATGAACTTGTGGAGTGAAACAGGGACTGAAGACCAACATCCAAACCCTCTTTCTATATGTATTGTCTGTGTATATACAATATGCATACATATATGTGTATATAAATATGTATATATAGATATATAGATATACATAGGCAGAGCAATTCCTCTGGAGTAGCCTTAGTTCCAATTAAAATTGAAGGTCACCACTGTTTGGAACACTTTACTTGCCCTTTTAATTTATTTACATGTAGGAGAATGGATTGCAGTCAATCTCGCTTCTGATAAATCATAGCTGTGCTGATTACCAAAAACAGCCTTGCCCTTAATATGTCACAGCTATATCCAATAAGGATGAGTGTGATGAAAGAGTGGATTAGGTGACTGGGGGAGGACTGACCAAATGGGAGACAGAATTGCCGCTATGAGGGGTGTGCTGTGAGGTCAGTCTGAGTCTGCTGTTGGAGCCTGCAGTCASAGTCTAGCAGGAAAAGCCTGCAGTCACAGTCAGCAAGGGAAGCCTACAGAGGGAGTCTGCTGTAGTAAGTTAGTGAAGAGTTGGAGTGTGTTGGCCAGGCGGTGAGGAAGAATAAACTGGAACATTTTCACTCTGCTAAACAAGAGTGTGTGTCTTGGCTCATTTATATCTCTAACACAAGGTCTGCTGCAACAATTACATGTGAAACAAAGTCAGTTCTAATCTGAACTAGGACTCTGCAATAGATGCATCCTGTGTAGCAATATTCTTCTAACAGGCTGTACAGTGCCAGTGTTTTTGTTTTTCCTTAGTACAATTCTCATTTAAACAACAGTTGCTCTCATTTTCAATTTGATAGCTACAAACACATAGTCACCATTTTTCACATTCGTTGAAAACAAAGGAAAATTGTAGGAAACTATTCAATAATTAATTTGTACCAAAAAAAAATTATCACAAACTTAGAGTGATATACAATTTCATTAAATATGGCCAGTTGGAATGGATAAGATGTATTTTACATGTCCATTGAAAAATACAGAATTTTTCTCTTCAAATTCTTGCTTGTAGCTTGCAAGTTCCTGTTATAGACAAGAATGGAATTGTTAACAAAGTAATAGTCCTATTAGCCCCTTTAACTAATCAGTTTCAAGTTTTACTTCAGATTACAAAACCAGAAAGTAGGAATATGCTCTTCAACCTGTTTATCTTGTATTGCAAATCCTGACAAATTTCTCCTCTTTAAGTATATTTTTGCATTCTATATAAGACAGAAATCTCTTTATGGGATATAGGGACTTTGGGAAGACCAAAGTCAGCCGTTTTGAGAATTTCCCTCTTCTTCCATCCCAAGATTTACTTTTAAATAGGACTTGACAGTATCTGATAATTTTATTTTATTTTTAACTGTATTTTTTGGCATTGTTTCCCATACAGTGTAACATCACATAAAATTCTTATGTGGCAACATATTCCTTACTTCCATTACCTCTGCAGAATCAAGTTCATGAAGATGCTTTTAATCACTCTAAATTTCAGCCTTTAAAACTTTGATTATATCATGAGCCTGTTATTTAATGTTTTGTTACTAATGCCATGTCTTATGACACAGAATTTTCTCACATCATACAGATCTACAGGACTTTCACATTATGGTGCTCTCATCTTTTGTTGCCATTTCAGGTCTTAACTTTTATTCTAAATAGATTATAATTTCTTTGGGGTTTTTTTGCCCTCTTAGTCGTTGTTGTTTAAAACATTAATATTTTTGTCTCATTTAATATTAATTTTGAAAGGTTTTTTATTCCCCATATACCTAACTGTAGTATTCTTTGGATAGCTCTTTTTCTGACTAAACTTCCACATATTATTTAAATATTTTCATGCCTTGTGAGTTTCATTTCTGTTTTGTTTAGGTTTTAATATGGGATTAATCTATTTCACATACTGAAACTTGTCAATTTGATCCCCAAGTTACAGAGAAATAAAAAAATGCTTTATCTACACTGGCAATTCCTTTTTTTGTCCTTGTCTGTTTTCTTTCCCTCAATTCTTTATTCATTCACTTCTAATGTTTTCAGAAACAATTAATTCATTGTAATTATGGAACAAACCAGTTTACATTTTATCACCTGTTAATATTCCAAAAGTAGTGGATTTGCTCCAATTGCTGAGCACGCGATGAAACTGAAAGTCTTAAGTGTCATCATATTACATTTATAATGGTGAACAAGCTTAACCCGGTCATGAATCCAAACAAAAGGAAAATTACTCGTTTAAGGTTTTTCTTTTAAATTAATATTATAATACATACTGTTCTGTGATCACATATGAAATAAGCATAAAATAAGTGAACTGTTGTGTTGGTTTGAGTTTTTTTCATGCTGCTATACAATACAGATTTGTAGCATTTGCACCACCATCATGATGGGGCAACATTAATTTCTAGTGCCAGGATTTTCCAAATCCCAACTTCAGAGATACCTGCCACTGATTTCTTGGTAGCCAAGACTGCCAGACAGACAAAAATTGTAGAAGGGTTTTTCTCATCTCTCCCTGTTATCTTGCTTGAGTACATTTGCCCTCCTCTAGCTGTAGAAGTGCACAAATATTCCATTTTATTTTCCAACAGATACAAGCATTTGAAGGTCCAACCCGCCCATGTTTTTAGATGGGGCATGTGAGTCAGTTGGGGAGGCAAATATATTCAGAAGCATAAAATCCATGGGGTGAGGAACAGATCACAGATCAGAGAGGGAAGAATTTGGCAGACACAAGATATAACAGGGCTTTGTGTAGAGAGAAGTCAAGCTGAGAAGTCAAGGGCTGTGAATTACAGTACCACATACTACAGCAGTGTCCACAGAGTGGAGTAAATTCACGAAATTAAGTCCAACACCTTTCATTTGGGGAAACAGCAGGACAGCTGTGATATCCTAATCTAGGCAGAGAGATTCATGGTGGGGAGACATGAGATTCACAGTCTCAGTTGTAGTGGATAAAGCTATGAGAGAACTTGGTAGATTATAAAAAATAAATTCATTTAATTCAGCTTTGCTTTAAAGTTTAAAAACTGACTAGCCATTTAGTGACTCAGAATTCCCAGTCCTTATTACAAATAATCTGTCACACAAAAGTGGCATGAATTGCATCCCAATGAGCTATTTCACAAACATTACAGGAAAATCACAGGAAACATTGAGAGCCTTCCTTGTGTACTCATCTTCCCAAAATTGCATGTATTCAAATAATGTTGCTGCATTATATTTTTCTTCATAAAAGCATTTCCTCATGTAGAGAATGCTAATTATAAGGATAACTATGGCATAATGTGCAATTATGGCATAATTTACACTAATATCTAAGACTGGAAAACAAACATTAAAAAAAAAAAAGTAAAAACCTGTAAATATTTTTTTGAAAGCACAATTTCTATAATCTCTTATACAGATATCATTTGTACAATGCTTTATTACTTAAGTTTCTAATATTATAACATTTGACATCTGCATATGGGTGAATTTGAGGATGAGGACTGTTTAGGTTTTCTTTTCATTTGTAAGCAACCTGTACAGAGTTTTCCACAAAATTATGTCTGGCTGTCTGTCTTAAATTTTCTTTTGTAATGATCTGGTATGAAAAAATATGTTCATACATACAAATGGATTCAAATTTGGTTTTCTGCTGAGTTTGCTAATAGTATATTTTGTACTGACGTATAAGTAAAAGAAATCTTATCCTGGGAAGTAATATGACCATAGAAAATGAATGAAATAGGTCACATTTACAGCAAAAATTCTAATTTAACATAAATGAATATTCATCCAATGGCTTCAGATTTTATTTAATATTCTGCCTATTTTGTTTAGATAAAATATTGTTCTAAAGGTATCTAGAAAACTTTACAAATCCAAAAGTCATTTGAAACAGCATTTAAAGAAATTATGTTGGCTATGTAGGAAAATATAATGCTATTTGTCCTTCAAATAATTTGGAAGAAAAAATAATTCAGCATAAAGCTAGGTAAAATAAAATAAATTGTCTTCTTGATTGCTCCAGGTCAAAAATTATTATGGAAATAAAATTATTATGGAAATAAAATTATATATATTTGACTGTGTACTTTTAAACTCAGTTTTAATTATCTACTACACTCTACTTGTGTGTATGTATATATTTATATGTGAATATTTATACATGTTAATGAATCTGTCAGCTCTCACTTTCATAAAACTACACCCAAACAATTGTCTGATAGTTGTGTCTGACATAATTTCTGACTTTGAGCAATCTGGCTGATCCTAATGAAACTGGAGGTTCAGTTTGCTATTACAACTTACAGTTTTGTTGGGCTATAGAAATGTTTGCTTTCCATGCAGTTATTAATTAGCAGATTTCCTCAGTCAGAATGCTTCATTGTTTAGAACTTGCTGTGTTATATATCAGCAACAATGAAGATATTCAATTTGATAGATCATTGTTATTTATGACAACCTAAATCTTCATTTGGGATCTTAGCTGTTACATAACTTATCATTGAATAGGCAGACCTTGGGAATAAAACATTTTCAAGTCAATATAATTCGGAATAAAATACAAGTCTACTGAAAGCTGTGCTCATGAAGAATTTGACTGTGTTTTCACTGAAACTGTTATTTTTTAGGGTGCACAGATAACAAAGTTACTGTCAGAGGGAAAGTATACAGACTGTTCCAAATGTTTTACATTTGCATAAAACTTGAATGAATTGAAAAAAAATATTAAATTTAATGTCATGCAGATTCTGTGTTGTTAGGCAATGCCCATCTCTGTGAATGTCCTGCTCCAGCACTTCACAAAGACAATAATTTATTTAAATTGAATGATGTTTTTGTGTATGTGACACCAAAGTTTCAGAGACAGAACTTTTGTGCTGTGTTCAGTTACTGCATTTTAGCTTAATTTGTGTTATTTTTGTGATAAAATATGAGCTGAAAGCTTTCAGCTTGTCACTGAAAAGCTTAAATAACATTCACTTGAGAAATCTTTGAGATACTAATCAGCTCAATAAAAAATATTTCAACACAATATGTTAAATCACTCAAAACAGATCTGATGTTCAGTTCATTTGAGAGATTCTGTTTCAAGCTGAAAACACATTAATTAATGAGTATCGTGTTTCTTAGTTTTATTTGAGGATGTAGCTATGTTACATATATAAATCATAATCAATTCCTAATTTCCGGTGTAAACAGACACTTAGACAAATAAGATTAGTAGCTGAATTGAGACACCAGCAATTAACACACCACACATCCAGAAAGAGGCATCTAGTCTGCAATGTAACCTGGAGCAATTGAAGGAAACCACTCAGTGGTTTATGAAGAAAATTCCTTGGATGTTTAGAGAGAAAAGACAGAAAAGCATAATGGTGTATGTGAGGCATTGTGAATACTGGCATGAACCTTTGGTGCAAATGAGCCTTGGTATATAGTGCTGGCTAGTCTTGGATGTGAACTAATTGACCTACTGTTTCAGAAGAGTTGTTTTGATTACTTTCTTGTGCACTAGATTTTTTTAAAAAAGGTATTCTATCAAAAGATCTCGTTCATTTAAATACAGTAAAAAAGAAAGAGGTATTTGTACTGGATGTACTTCTTTACCCATTTCTTTAAAATGCCACATTTAAAAAGAATCTAACCTTCTAAGACAGACACAGATTTTGTTTGACACACAAAAATTCATGTCTTATTTCGTCTACTTATCTACTCTTAAGAGCAAATATATTTTAAATACAATTTCTGTGTCTCCTACTCTAGACAATGTTCCATCCTTCCATTTCTGTCAAACACAAAAGCAGAAGAGAGAGTGAAAAATATTTCTTTACATATATATGCATATGGACTGGGGCGTGCCCTTTATTTTCAAGCTGGAGAGGAAAATTTTCCACAGTAGGGAAAAGATTATCAAAACTGTACAAAATGAAATGGTTTATCTTCGCTTCTCATAATTCCTCATATTTTTACCCTATAACAAGTGATCATATTTTTATGCAATGACAGCAACAGGCATTTATTAAATAGAAGTGAGCATTACCAAAAATATGCACTTGCAATTTGCTTGTTTATAATACATCTTTGAAAGTATTGAAATAATGAGAATCAGGACAAAGAAAATCACAGAGGAGTCATTAGCTCATACTGGATATTTAAATATAGCAGTCACATTGTTACAATGCCTAAATAGAAACTTTCAAATAATAACACATGAAAAAAAACTACTGTTAAAATGTTAGGCAAAAAAAAAAAAAAAGAAGGGGACAAATATTTTTTTAAAGGAAGCATTCCTTTTTTAAGGGAAGCATTTTTCAGTAGTTGATAAAAACAAAGTTGTGGTAGCTTTGGCTGGGGTAGAGTTCATTTTCTTCACCATAGCTGGTATGGTCTGTGTTTTCAATTTGTGCTGAAAACAGTGTTGATAACATAGGAATGTTTCTGCTATTGCTGAGCAGTGCTTTCACAGAATCCAGAAGCCTTTTCTTCTTGTACCACTGATGCGAAGGCTGGAGGTGCACAGGGAGTTGGGAGAGGACACAGCTGGGACAGCTGACCCCAAATGATCCAAGGCATATACCATGCCATAGGGTGTCATGCTCAATACATAACCTAGGGGAAGAATGAGGAAGGGGCAGTGGCACATTAAGTTGGTGGTGTTTGTCTTCCCAAGTCACCACCATATGTGACAGAGCCCTGCTGTTTTGGGGATGAACACCTTTCTGCCCAAGGAAAGTGGCAAATGAATTCTGTGTTTCGATTTGCTTGTGTGGGGCTTTTGCTTTACCTAGGAAACTCTCTTTATCTCAGTCCATGATGTTTCTCACTTTTACCCTTTGGATTTTCTCCGTGACCCCACTTGAGTGCTTGAATGAGGAGTGAGCAAGTGTCTGTGTTGTACTTAGATGCTGTTGGGGTTAAACTATGACAAAAAAAGATTGGTTTACCATATATTTAAGTAATTGCAAAATCGTTTTTTTTTAAAATAATGCCCTCCCCCATCAACTTGGGGAAATAATACCAATATCTCTGTGTCATATTTTTCCAAAATTACTGTGTATTGATTACTTACAATATCCTACTTTATATTTTTAATATTACTAGCACCAAAAGACTTTTTTCCTGAAAAGCCTTTGTTTTATTAATGCGCATCTCAGAATTTTTAGCAATGGTTCTATATTAAAATATTTTATTCATTCAGGAATTAACTGTAATTCCAAAGTAGTTGCTTATAAGATATTGCTTTTACAAACCACCAAAACTGCATTATTCTCAAGATTATTTCATAGTAGTTGACTATTCATGCAGGCACCCTTCTATAAAAATCTGATTATATATTGGGCATTTCCAAAACTCTTTCTGGTTCATCAGTTTGCTGTTAGCAAATGCTCATTCTACAGACATTAGAGGGGTTAAAAGGAATAGCACTGGTACAGCCTCATCTTGAATATTTTGTGCAGTTTTGGGCACCACAATATAAGGAAAATATTAAACTATTAGAGAGTGTACAAAGGAGGGCAACAAAGATGGTGAAGGGCTTTGAGGGGAAGCTCTGTAAGGAGTGGCTGAGGTCACTCGGTATCTCCAGGATGCTGAGGGGTGACTTCATTGCAATCTAAAACTTCTGTGTGAGAGGAAACAAAGGACCAGGTACTGATCTCTTCTCTCTGGTGACAAGTAACAGAACTTGTGGAAATTGCATGAAGATGTGTCAGGGAGATATAGTTTAGATATTAGCAAAAGGTTCTTCACCCAGAGGTTTATTGGGTGCAGGAGCAGGCTTCCCAGGGATATGTCACAGCACCAAGTCTGACAGAGTTCAAGAATACTCTTGGGGACATTGTGTGATTCTTGGGGCTGTCCTGTGCAAAGACAGGAGTTGGATTCAATGGTTCTTATGATTCTCTTCCAACTCAGAATATTCCGTGTTTCTGTGAAATTTTTCTGATGGCTTACTGTGAGACAAAAAAAGGATTGGCTCACCAGTGAGACAGAACAATAGTTTTCAAGAAACTAATAAGATTCTTCTTACATGAAATTGAAGGATTTTTGACAACAGTTTGATTCTGAATGCAGGAAGCTCTGCATCATCTTTAAATCATAGTCTGAGCTGTTTTGCTGCCTATGCTCAAAGACAGCCCTATTGCCTTCCTTCTTTTGGGAGATGTGAGAAGGTTCATCTGAGGCTTCCCTTACCCTCAGGCCCTGACCACTGCTTGAACTTCATTTCAGGGTGCCTGTGCCTGGCCACACACCTCCCTGATCCTAAATTCAGACCTTGCTTGTCAAAATTGACATCCTGGCTTGATCTCAGATCTTTATCAACTTTAAACTCATTTGGCTACATTGACTCTTGTCTGAGTTGGCTTAATTCCATTGTTACGTCTTTGTTTATGTGAAGTTTTGGGGATGAATCTCGCTCTCAGGAGCTGTGGAAGCTACTGGTGCACCCAAGGTTTTGACACTGAGTTGTACTGTAGACTCTAGGGATAGTTTAAACTAATACTTTTAGGAAGCCAGGGAATTTTAAGGATTATCAATTTAGAGAAGCAACTTGTATCTCAAATGAGGATTAGAAATTTCTTAATTATTTATCTTTCTTCACTGTTCTTATGAAACTTGATTTTTATGTATAATAGGTTAACCCACCTAGTTGATTCAGGAAAGCCAGCTGATGTAATCTTTCTGGAATTCAGCAAAGTTTTTGATGCTGTCTCTCACAGTCTCCTTCTGGACAAAATGTCACATGATATGTGATGGGTGAACAACTGAATCAGGTTGGGCACAAACAGTTTTAGTAAATGGGATCATCTCAGGTTGGCTGGTCACTTGTGGGGTTCCACAAGGCTCCATCCTCAGACCAGTTCTCTTCAACATCTTCATTAATGACCAGGATACAGGGCTCAAAAGAGTACTAAGTTTGTTGATGACATCAAAAACAGAGGAGCTGTTGACTCACTTAAGGGCAGAGAGGCCCTGCAGAGACCTTGACAAATTGGAGACCTGGGCAATCACCAACCACA